>CAKNYM010047135.1:53780-92968 GCA_932195095.1 Andricus curvator | reverse complement strand
CCGTACTCTTTAAGAACTTCCCAAAGTTTACTTCTATTTACCGTGTCGAATGCTTTTTCTAGGTCAACAAATGCACAGAAAACTTTCTTTCCTACTCTCAAGCTTTTTTCTGTGATCTGTCTTAGGATAAATATCTGATCTGTACATGATCTTCCTGGCATAAATCCACTTT
This sequence comes from Andricus curvator, assembly GCA_932195095.1. Lineage (NCBI taxonomy): Eukaryota > Metazoa > Arthropoda > Insecta > Hymenoptera > Cynipidae > Andricus > Andricus curvator. The sequence goes on along the minus strand of CAKNYM010047135.1, from coordinate 92,796 downwards.
GGACTTCCCATATTTTTTCTTCTGTAATTTCCGATAATCGCTTTTCTCCAATCGTCTGGGACTTTTCCTGTCTCGATACACAAATTTATCAATTCGCACAACCTGTGAGGCATGTACTCGCCACCGTATTTAAGCATTTCAGCGCTAATACTGTCTGCACCAGCAGCCTTACCGTTTTTCAAGTTCTTTATTATGTCTCTGACCTCAGTGACACAGACTTTTTCAATTGCGTTTTCTAATGCATTATGTTCTATGTCGCAGTTTTGTTGTCCTATATCTTCACCTCCTAATAGTTCTTTAAAAGAGTATTTTAAAGCGTCTACTATCCCGTCTATATCATATAGCATTTCACCTTTGCTGTTTCTCATGTTGGCAAACTCTGTACTTTTACTTTCCTTCAACTGTTTATATAGTAGTTTCATTATTCCTCCAAAGCCGTTTTGTATTTTGTTCTCTTCTTCTGTTCTGATTTTCTCTTAACTTTCTTTAACTAGTCGTTTAACTTTCCTATTTTTGTGTCTGTAATCATTCTTGAGCCTATTTCTCTCATCATCGCTAAGACCTGTCATGTTCAGCGTTTTTTTGTGCGATTTTTCTTTTTCTTTTTGGGCTGCCGCAATTTCATCATTCCACCACGCATCGCCAGACTTTCTCCCTACCACTGCCGTACCACACACTTCAATCGCACTTTTAACAATGGTATCCCGTAATAAAGTCCACGCGCCCTCTATATCTTTATTCCTTTCAAGCGGCTCCCAAATTGCCTTATCTATGCGTTCGTTTATCTTATTCTGAAAATCTATTCGCACTTCCGGTTTCTGTAAATCTTCAACCCTGATTCGCGTTTGTTTCGTTTGTTTGGTTCTCTTTCTTCTCCATCCCCGCCCTAAGTTCATTCTGGAGACTAAAAGGTAATGATCAGTATTGCATTCAGATCCCCTCATGACTCTTGTATCTATAACTAGTTCTCTTAGTCTTTCATCTGCAATAACGAAGTCAATTATACTGCGGTTATTTCCTTTACACCAGGTGTAAGTGTGGATCATTTTATGTCGAAACCAAGTATTTGTAACAAATAGGCCCTTTTCTAAGCATAAGCTAACTGACTTTTCCCCGTTATAATTTTTTCTTGGATCCCCAAATTTACCTAGTACCCTTTCTGTATCTGTATCCTGACGTTGAACGCCGACCCATCCGTTCATATCTCCTAGCAGAATTATTCTTTCACTTTGATCGCAAGTACTTATTGTGTCATTTAAAGTGTCCCAGAAGGCGTCTTTGACTTCTCGCGGCTCACTGTCAACTGGGGCGTAGCACGCTATGATAAATAACCTTCTGATTCCTACCTTCATTCTAGCCCACAACAATCTGGGAGATACAAAAACATGATCTTTGAGATGCTGTCTTGCTTTTTCATTCATAATTAAACCGACCCCTTGACTACGATTTGATTCACTACCTACTCCTGACCATATTTCAAAACCGCCTTTCAGCACCCCATTTTCTATGTTTCTACTTTCGCAACCCTTTTTCTTCGTCTCAGGTACACATAAAATATCTAGTTTCCTTGCATGCATAGTTTCTCGTAGTTCTGTTACTTTAAGGTCATTCACTCCTCTAGCATTCCAGACACCCGATGGATAATAATTACGTTATACCACAAGAAATACTATTATTTTGATATATCAATGAAAGTCATCTAGGTTGCATTCAAATAAAATTGTCATCAAATATCCCGTGTGGAAATTGCCCAGCTTGGCCTATTTTAATTAGTGTCCCTCTAGAGGCCCCACAAAGGCGGCCCACTGTGGAAACGCCCAGCTGGGCCCTCGCAGGGGCCTACATATTTGCCCCTTTATTTTTTTCTATAAAAAATTCCAAGTCCGATCACCAAGTTAAACAAAACAAAATTTAAAATTAGTCCAAAAACAAAGATTAAATTATTATAAAAAATTCCAAAAAATATTTTTATCATAATCTTTTTTACCTTTTGTTTGGTGTTGTGGAACATTGAAACATTTTCCATTATTCAGCTAAATTCTCACTCCAAGAATATGACTTCGAATACAAAGGTAAGGTTGTTATAAAATTTTCACACAAAAATTGTTCCTGACCATTGTTTTGATCACGTCAAAAACATTAAAACGTTTGAAGGCCAGTCGATACTGCGGATCGTGGACTCGTACACATTAGAAAGATTAGAGCAAAGATATAATAGAGTGATCAGAATACCGATCATTCACCTATGATCAATACCGATCAGTTCTATAAATCTTCATTTAAGGAAATGTACGTTTCAATTGTAATTTCGCGCAAAATTCCGCAGCCATTCCTGTCATCTCATTGGCTGACTGGATTCTCGATCCGGTTTGATTCCGGCTGTTTCGATTCCGTTCCATGGTCCAATGATTCCCTTCGCCGCCATTTCGCGTTCCCCACGACTTAATACGTACGTGCTCTCTACACGTGGCACTTTTGAGGTTAAAAAACCAAATCGTATTATTTTCATTTCAAAATAGAGAATAAACGCCATTCACGATGAGGTAAGAAAGTTTATAATACAGCTTTGATAATTTTATTATTAAATACTACTATTAAAATGAGTATTAAAAGTTATTTGCTATTTTACTTCTCTCAGTTTGTTCAATCACAACACATAAATTGAAAAAGAATGCATTTTACATAATTAATCTTAAAATCCGTTTTACACTAAAACTCCGAAATTAGTATTTATCTGAAATTGTAAATATATTATATATTTTTAAATCAAGGAAAGAAAGATTTACGTCTGAAAAAAATATATATGAACTGTAATTGTGATTTGCAACGGGATTTTCGATGTAGAAACTGTGAATTTTCGAGAAAAATCATAATTATGTATTAAAATAGGAAATTTTACAGAGCAATTATATATTCTGAATTGGCTCAGAGAATTTAAAAAATATATATAATTCAGATCTGGCACAAGGAGTGCAAGGAGAGCTCTTGCAGGGCAATAAAGGGGGAAATAATGTAGGGGTTATGTGGGCCTTACAGGGGGCTTAGCTGGGCACTACAGAGGGCCGCTTTATTGGCCCTTCGTGGGCAGCCTACATGGGGCCTTCGAAGGTGAGCATGTCGAATCTATGTGGGCCCTTCGTAGTTTGCCAACATAGTAAAGGGGCAAATTACGATGGCCCTCGCGGGGGCCAACTCAAAATTTCCACACGGGATTCTTCAATAATTTTTAGTATATCAGTATTGCACTGTATTGCACTGTAAATATTCTTGTAGATTTTGAATGTGGGTAGTTTTCTCATTTAAGCAATGCGTATCGGCATAATAAAAATTATATAATAGGATTTACATTAAAAATCGAGAAGAAAAATTAAATTGCAAGGGACTTCAGGTTGAATCATGTGGGTGCCTTTAATTAAACTTTGCTTTGTTAGACTGTTTTTTATTTTTTCAATTATTTTCGATATGCCCTTATGCAATTAACATATCCATTTTATTGAATATAAGTAGTACACATTTTTCTATAGAATAGAATATGACTCATTACTGTAAGAATTTTCGCACAATATGTTTAAAATGTAGTACTACCATTTAAAAAAGTTAATATAATTACAATTCATTATTTCACTACCCAATTGCCACTTATTAATTAAAAATTATAAAATATTCGCTAACAATTTATTTTTTATTTTAATTCAAACAAGCGTTTTGAAATTGAATTTATTTCAATCCATTCTATTGATTCTTTTGCATACTCAAACTTTTCAATCCCCTTCAGTACCGTTTAGTGCAATTTTCGACGTTCATTGTCAGGGTACATTGATCCTGACTACGGATTTTCGTATTTTTTAATTCCTTTCAGTACAGTTCTGTTAAATTTTTCAAGGTGCATTGAAGGGGTTTCATTTTTTCTCATACCTATTTCCCCGACGATTTAGGAGACGACCGGAAAAATCAGGTATTCAAGTGAATTAGATTTTTTAATCCCGGTCAATGCAAGCCTTCTTACTGGGAACATGTCCACGTGTTTCTGGCTCTTGCTTGCGCGCTCGGCAGTTGGTATCGCCTACAGGTACATTCATTATGTGCTCGCGGTAAACTAAGGTGTCTATAACGCCATCTTGGCAGGCAAAAAGAAATCCCTCAGTCTCCGATTTTAATCTAGCAGACTTGAGAAATATGTTGGACAGACCCATAGAGAGCTCTTCTCTACGTATAATGCCGTAGAATTTACCATGAAGGGGCTTGTCAGCATGTTCTCTGAGTAGAAGCATATGTTTGGCTTCCTGTACACGACTTTTGAGCACCAAAGGTGTTAGTGATGCTAGGCCATGTGTAGTGTCGCTGGAATAAAATGGGAGGCCAAGCTCCTCTGCGGCCCTATCTGCGGCACGGTATAGGAACGCCGCAGCATTGACGACTTCATGTTGATGTACGAATCGCATAAGAGAGTCTGTACTATTTAGATCTGAGCAGGCTGTAGCCAGAACCGTTCTCCGATGAAGACACTCTAAGCTCAGCAAGCCTCTACCCCCTTTATCTCGAGGAAGGTATATTCGAGGTACGGAAGATCTAGGATGATGACTTCGATGGATTGTCATCATCTTGCGTGTGCTTCGGTCAAGTTGCTTCAACTCATCGACGTTCCATTTTACTGCACCAAATGTGTCGAGCAGTATAGGAACGGCCAGCATATTGGTCGCCTGGATCTTATTCTTTCCAGATAATTCGGAAGCCCAAATTTTTCTGAGAATTTGGTGATACCTTTTTTCAAGGGCCGTTTTTCTCACACGCACATCTTGGGTTTCCGCTTGCGGTATTCCAAGCTATGTATATGTTTCTCCAATACCAAGATGTTGAATGGTATTTCCGCCTATGAGTTGAACATCCTGATCGTGACGCGATGATGTAGTTTCTAATCTTCCTTGGTGTAGGTGGACACAGGCACACTTGTCCATTCCGAAGCTCATGCCAATCGCTTTAGAGTACATATTTACGGCCTCCACAAGGATGTTAAGGTCCTCTTTCGAGGAAGCAAAGAGTTTGAGGTCGTCCATGTATAAAAGGTGGTTGACCTTATATATTCTCTTTTGTTCGGCGGGCCACATAGGTATCCAGAGCTTTTGCCTCGGAGCACAATAGATAGAGGCAAGAGGAAGATGCAGAAAAGTATCGGACTTAGAGAGTCTCCTTGAAAGACCCCTCTCTTATATGTGATATAGCTTGTAGTCACTTGTCTTTTGTCAGATGTCATGACAAATCTTGTCCGCCACAAGAGCATAAGCTCTCTTATGCATCTTACTATTTTTGAATGCACCTCCAGGTACTCAAGGAGCTTAATAAGTAGCTCATGGTTCGTGTTATCGAATGCCTTACGGTAGTCAATACAAGCCTCGTTGTTCAACTATTGCACTCCATACCGGCTCGATAGATGTTAATATCCTCTCTTTGAGGATGCCAATGAATAGCTCGTAGCTGGTGTTTAAACAAGCTATGGGCCTGTAGTTCTTTGGACTTGACAAATCTGAGGTCATAGGAATCAATACTGTGCGTGCTTTCATTAGCCACTGCGGGACGGGTTGTTCTCCTTTTAAGAAAGTAGTAAATATACGAGCTAGATGTTGGTGCGTAGAAGTAAACTTCTTTCACCAAAAGTTGTTGATTTTATCTGGCCCTGGCGCTGAAAAGTTCTTAGTTCTAGCGATAACTTTCTTCACTTCTTCAGCAGTAATTAGTGGACACTCTTCTTCTGGACCTTGTAACCTTTGCCTTTGGAAAAAGTTACGAAAGAGTGATATATCTGAAGCGTCTTCATTCAGCTGGTAAGTATCTCCATATACGCCGCAATGGAAAAATCAGTATTTGCTGAAAACATGATAAAATTTTATCTTTCGATCAATAAAAAGAAGGCACATTCATGTACATATAGTATGACATTTACTGTTAGAAAGAATAGGGGAATTAAAAAGGAAATGTCAATTGATGAATAACAAATTCAATATAGAATCGTTTATTCACTGAAAGAATAAGATTAAATTTCATTAAAGAAAGTACATACTTTCCTCAGTAAACCAAATTAAATAAGGCAAAGGCTATGAAATTGTCCAAATTTCATAGCAGAACCAGTCTTACCTAAAGAATTTAGTGAAAACCCGGAATGATAGGTTACCTGGGTAAATAGCTATTTTGGGAAAGTAGCTTGTGCCTAGGCAAATGTTACTTGCCTGGGTAGGTTTGTGTAAAAAGCTCGAAACTTCGAGTTGAGCTACTCGAAACGAGCTACTCGAAAGTTTCAAGCTACCCGAAAGTTCAAAACTTTCATGTTTAAAGATGTTACATTATGTTAACAAACTTTTCTTCTGTTATTCATCTGTTATTCGAAATCTGGTAATTATGCAATTTAGCGGCTTTTCTGAATTTTGGCATTTGGCACCACACCCACGATGTGCCAACAGCACTCAGTTTTCTCGAATGTTCACCCATCCAAGTACTAACCGCGCCCAACGCTGCTTAACTTCAGCGATCTGACGAGAACTGGGGTTTTCAGCGTGGAATGGCTGTTTTTAATGCATATTAATCTAGTTATCTTTGGTTATCGATGATCAAAATACTTGATTTTTGTATGCCGAAGCATCATCGCACGCCCTAAAAAGTAGATGATGTGCAAACAGATTTTGTAAATTTTTAAGACTTCAAGCAAATAGTCATTTGGTACATTTATACAATGTGTTTCTTGGAGGTTTGCGTGCTTACGTCACGGCAACATCGTCTATGGTGACTAGATCTTTACTGCTTCGCGAGTTTTTACAACATCCTTTTTCTTCTTCTGCAAGGTTGTAATTTTCGTTGCAGTGAGAATATATCTTATCTGAAATTAAAGCTCTGAAGCACTTATAATTTGTTGTAAGACAGGCTATCGTTTGAAATTCAGACGGATGTTCAATGATCATTTGACAACACATTGCCAACACAGGATGCACACTCGTCAGGTACTTATACCGGAAGTTACTTGCCCTTTTCCAAAAACTCTGAAACGTGTAAGTCTGTGATGTTAGTAGGCCAAATTACAGAATTATTGCTTGCTCTTTCTTTCTCTAATTGGAATCACGCAGCGCCTAAATTGCTTCTGTTCGTTGTTCTCCAAACACCCGACCAGTAGTCAGTCATGTCTTCTAATTGAGCGACTTCGGTGCCTTGCTGGTTATTTTGATTTACACATAGTCCACCTTCTTATATTGAATCATTTGACGCAATTTACTCCTTACTTTTTTGACATACATATCTAACCTGATTTTCTGTGGTGTATCTCGTTCCCTTCCCGGGCAAATGCGGCATTTGTAGGCCTAGTTCTACGGCCTAACGTTTTAACAGTGGTCACAGCTGCACAATGCACAAGCGTTTGCACCTCTAACGTAGCTATAAGTGTTGCGTTAAAATGCATGGGTAAAACCTTGTTGTTCAAGGGCTGTATTAGTGCACGCAGATCCTTCGTGATGTTCATCATTAGATGAGAATGCCTTTGTGTTGGTTCTTCATGTCAGAACTATGCCTTCAACTTCAATCAGGTCCTCGTTATTTGCAACTTACAGAGGGATTTCAAAAATATAAGGCTTACTGCTCCACTTCCTATTTGACGGCTGCCAGATCAACAGCCGAAAGCAGTCTGTTGACAGATATTGAGTGTTTTTGGTCAGCTAGATTCTGTTTCTTCATTCTTGTGGCTAGATTCGGGTACTTCAGTAGGAAGAGAAAACGATCTTCTGTCCTCACGCTTGGTCCAATTTTTTTTTCCAAAAAATAAAGGCGGATAAGATATAGATGTAGATATATATTTAAAAGTTTGTCATAAGGACAACCGCAGGATTTCGCCGGGAGCGGGTGCTAATCTGAAAAATTGCACCCGCTCCCAGCGAAATCGCGGTAAAATTTCAGCTGTAACCACGTCTCACGACCGTGAGATAGTGTGTTACAGTCTGCGACGAACTCAATACGATGATCCGGCAAAAGTCTCGTGCACCCTAAAGGCACGGAGTGATCCAAGGACGACCGCCTTCTGCATTTTCCCCGCAAGTGTCTCAGAATTTTGTTGACACGCAGGGATGCTTTTCAGGCTATTAACCAGTGAAACCTTGGCACCTCCAAGAGCGCCGATGATCAAGACGATTATCTTAACAGAATATTCCGGGTATAACCGTCGCAACTCCCTTATGAGGTCTTTATACCTCTCTTTCTTTTCTTTCTCCTTAGATGTGACGTTTTTGTCAGCTGGTGCCGAAAATTCTATAACGAACATGGTTCGCTTCTCGAAGTCAAGGAGAACTATGTCAGGCCTCTAGTGCGCAACAGAAACAATTGTCGAGAATATGAAGTTCCAGTATATGCGGCACTTTGGATGTAGGTTGTTCCCGCATAAGTTGGACAACCAGATAGTATGTGTCGTAGATGCTGGGGGTGTGCATGACAAGCTCTGCAACTATCATCGGGAATGTCTTGGCTCAAAATGTGGCGACGGTATGCTAGTTTGCCTTTCTTCAAATTAACCTTGGCGCATTTATCTAACCCGAATTCCATTCCAATCTCTTGAGTGTACTCTTTGACAATTTTAAGAGCTAGATGTAGTTTCTCTTGATTCCTAGCATAGATCTTGAGATCATCCATGTAAAATACATGAGTCACCTTATGCTTTCGATATCCGGGTTTGCCGCAGAAGTATCCTTGGGAATGGTGAAGTGCGAGAGATAGTGGCAATAATGTGAGGCAAAACAGGAGAGAGCTCATGGTGTCGCCCTGAAACACACCTCTCTGAAAGGTGATACTGTTAGTGAGCACACGATGTTTTCCAGATGAGATAGTAAATCTGGTTTTCCAAAGCAGCATTAATGTCTCTATGCACCTCACGATGTGTGGATGAACCTTTAGGCTTTCCAACAGACAGATGATAAGTCTATGGGAGGTTGAATCAAAAGCCACGTTGTTCATACATCTCTCGCCACACAGGTCCAATTGTCCGAAGAATCCTATCATTTAGGATAGCTGTGAAGATCTTATACAGTGTGTTCAGACAAGTTATTGGCCTGTAATTCTTAGGGTCAGCTAAGTTGCCCGTCTTCGGCAGGAGCACTGTGCGCCCTTCCACCAACCACCCCGGAATAGGCTCTTCCGATTTTAGTTATGAGGTGAAAATTCGGGTCAGATGCTGGTGGGTTGAAGGAAACTTCTTCCACCAGAAGGTCTTGATACCATCTGGTCCCGGAGCGGAATAGTTCCTCATGCCTCTTAATACGTTTTTCACCTCCACGGTAGTGATAGGTGGGCATTCCTCCTCAGCTGTTATGAGGGCATTGCACAGCTCCTTGAAGCTATTTATGTTCTTTGAGGCTTCTTCAAGTGGATGTTGGACTTCGTAGACTTCTCTCCAAAATGCTTCGACCTCCTCTGGTTTGGGCGGATGGTCGACAGTAACTGGAGGGTCTTGGAAGAGTCGAGATGGGTCAGACAAAAACTGTTGATTTTCTCTGACCCACCTCTCTCTCCGCTCTAGACTTCTCCTAGCGTTAGATAGTACTAGTATTCTGTCAACAATATGCTGCCTGATGGTCAGTAGCTTTGACTTGTTCATTGTGTGATAACGGATCCGCAGTTCGCGCGCGAACTGTCGAACCTTGTCAGTGAAAGTCCTGCCAGATGTTATGTAGTCAATGACACACTGAATGCGGAACGAGTACTGTCTTGCCCAGCCTATCTTTGTGCTAAGTTGATGCATTCGTCTTTTGGTCTTATGATCAACCGTTGGTTTTGTTTTACGGTTTGCATCTGCCAAAGTTCTCGCTGCATTGTACACACTACAATTGATAGTCCAGAGGTCAGATTCTTCGGAAAAATCTCAACGAAGCTCATCATCCAGTTCAGTCAGATCTTTGGGCTTGGGAGAAACCTGAATGTTTATGTTTCTCCGGGTCTTGAAGCATCGTTCTTCCTCTATTGGATGCCTGTTCGAGGTTGGTCTCAGTGTCGCCTCTCTTTCTCTGTTGCCGGCTTGTTCTGGCTGCGGTTGTGTAGGCGCTCCGCTTATATAACCCCTTTTGCGGAGGTCCTCGGCACGGTTTCGCAAACGTTTTTGCGAAAAATCCGAGAACTCTGGGTGTTTCTCGCACCACAGAGCATGCAGTCGCGCCATGTAACCTTTTCGTTCAGGGGCCATACTGGTATCATAGCACTCCAGCAGGTCGTCCCTGAGTCGATTCGTCCACTTAAAAGTAATGAGATTCTGCCGGTCAATCGCATTGACTCCACCTTGATTGGCTCCCCCAACTCTAGGGTAGTCGACATTGTTGACCGACCCATTGTCGGGAGCCCTGCGCGTTTGATTGTTTTAAACCGCACTTCCTACAACTATGTTTGGTATTGTCATTGTTGTTCCCACGAGCAGCTAGGAAAAAGGGTTAGTCCATCCTTGTAGAGCCCCGCGTGCAAGGATAAGGCTGATACTCTGAGAGGTCGCCCGGTATCCCAGGATCACCGTTTGAGACACCTCACCCAGGTGCCATTCAGCTTTCGGCACGGTTGTTACGCCTTCGCTTAGGAGTTATTCCTTCGGGACCATCCGTGGACAATTGTCCGCGACTGCTTATTAATTATTGTAACCATATTTAGCAGAAACCCTTGGTACAGGAACCCTCTATCCACAACCCGAGGACGCGTTCGGTGGCTTTGTCATAGGCCCTTCGGTTCGATTTCCAAGGAATCAAAACCGAATACCGAATGCATCCATGTATATATATATATATATATATATATATATATATATATATATATATATTATATTTGGAAAAAAAAGTTAAACAACCACCGCAGGGTCCCACTAAGAGCAACTGCCATCCGGCAAAATGTCAATAGCCCCCAGTAGCACCGCGGTAAATCACACCTATGGCCACGTCTCACAACCGTGAGATGGGTGGTCATAGGCAACGACAAAATCACAACGACAGGTCGGCGAAACCCTCGTGTGTCTTGAGGACACGAAGCGACCCAAGGATGACAGCTTTCTGCATCCACCTCGCAAGTGCCTTGGCATATTTTTGGCACGCGGGTATTGCTTTAAGGTTACGAACCAGTGATAGTTTCGCACCTCCGAGAGCACCTATCACAAGGACAATTACTTGTACCGAATATTTTGGGTACAGTCGTTGTAGCTCTCTTTTAAGGTCTTGATACCTCTCCTCTTTTTCTTTCTCCTTTGCAGTGATGTTGTATTCGGACGGAGCCGAGAATTCGATCACGAATATAGTTCGTTTCTCGAAGTCTTGGAGAACAATGTCAGGCCTCGAGTGCGCAACGGAGACTGCTGCCCGAAAATCGTAGTTCCAGAAAATTTGACACTTCTCGTTTCGGACAATCGACTCTATCTCTTTTGGAGCGTTCGGCAGGACAGGGTCGCGGCCAACACCGTAAGGGCGACAAAGATGGTAATAAAGCACTCTTAGGGCCGCATTATGTCTATAGATATACGTCGTTCCCGCGTGGGTCGGACACCCTGATAGTATGTGTTCTAGGTACTCAGCGTGTGCATGACACGCTCTGCACCTATCACTGGGAACTTCTTGACATAAAATGCGCTCACGGTATGCTAAGGTGGAAATGACACCATCCTAACATGCGAAAATAAAACCCTCTGTACCTGAATTAAGCCCTGATGATTTGAGGAAAGCAAAAGTTTGCTCCTTCGACAAGGACTGTTTTTCTACATTTCTGTGAAAGTTTCCGTGCATTTTCTTGTCGAGTAGCTCTTGGTGAAAATTTGCAACCTCTGATTTCTTCACTTTGGTTTTTAGAAGTGAAGCATCTAGATGAAGTAATGCACTTTCCTCACTTCTGATGTTAAAATTCAGGCCAAGGGTCTCGGCCGCTTGCTCCGCGGCTTTGTAAAGGAACGCTCCTTCGCCAATCATCTTGTGGTTCCTGACCATCTTTAGGAGAGGATCTCTGCCATTCGCAACGATGTAAGCTGTACTTAGAACAATCCGGTTATGAAGACACTGGAGATTCAGAAGTCCGCGTCCACCTTGACGGCGTGAAATATATAATCGCGGAACTGACGAATTGATATGCAAGCTTTTATGCATATGCATGACCTTACGTGTAATGACATCAAGGGCCTTAAGCTCGTTCTTCGTCCATTGAACTACCCCAAACGAGTAGAGTAGAACAGGGACGGCAAGCATGTTAGTCGCAGATACTTTGTTCAACGCCGACAGATTGGAAGACCAAATCTGTCGAAGAAGATGCTTGTATCTGCTTCGGAGAGACTCCTTCACTGATGTTACGTCCTGAATTCGGTTTTGCGGCACGCCCAGGTATGTATAGGTCTCTCCAGTATTAAGATGTCTGATAACACTTATATCCACAAGCTCAGGGTCCTTGGGAACGCCAGTAATCTTTCCTTTCTTCAGATAAATTTTGGCACACTTGTCCAAGCCAAAGTCCATCCCAATCTCTCCTGTGTAGTTCTTGACAATATTTATAGCAGTTTGAAGTTTGCTTCTACCAGAGGCATAGATCTTCAGGTCATCCATATAAAATACATGAGTGACCTTATGCTCGCGCTGATTAGTGTTGCCACAGAGGTATCCAGGAGAATTTCGTAGTGCGAGAGATAGAGGCAAAAGTGTGATGCAAAAAATCAAAGGGCTCATGGTATCACCTTGAAAGACGCCTCTCTGGAAGGTGACGTTATTCGTTGTCACACGATAATTTCTAGATGAGATAGTAAATCTAGTTTTCCAAAGAGGCATCAATCTCTCTATGCATCTCACTATGTGTGGATGTACCTTCAAGCTTTCCAACAGACAGATGATAAGTCTATGAGAGGTTGAATCGAAAGCTTTCCGGTAGTCAATCCAGGCCATTGACAGGACGCGCTGATGGGCTGCAGCGTCTTTACAGACACACCTGTCAATCAGCAGATTCTCTCGACAGCCTGCTACACCTTTTTTCGAGCCACGTTGTTCGTACATCTCTCGCCATACAGGCTCAATTCGTCGAACAATCCTGTTGTTAAGGACAGCTGTAAAGATCTTATACAGCGTGTTCAAACAAGTTATTGGCCTGTAATTCTCTGGGTTGGACAAGTTGCCTTTTTTTGGAAGGAGTATAGTGCGTCCTAACACCAGCCACTGCGGAATGGGCGTCTCCGACTTTAAATATGAGGTGAATATGCGGGCCAAATGTTGGTGTGTAAAAGTAAACTTCTTCCACCAAAAGTTCTTGATACAATCTGGTCCAGCAGCGGAAAAGTTCTTCGTGCCTCTAAGTGCTTTTTTCACCTCTTCGGCAGTGATTGATGGACATTCCTCCTCAGATTTTATGAGGTTGTCGCAAAACTCCTTGAAGCGGATGATATTTTCAGTATCTTCTTTCAACTCTAGTGTTTTCGGGATCTTGTACACCTATCTCCAAAAAGTCTCTACCTCCTTGGGCTTGGGTGGATTTTTTACAGAAACAGGTAGATCGCTGAAGAGGCGCGATGGGTCAGCGAGAAACTGTTGATTCTCCCTGATCCATCTCTCCCTCTTCTGTATTCTCCTCCTTGCGTCAGATAACAGCCGTATTTTGTCAACAATATGCTGCTTGATTGTCAGTAGCTTTGACTTGTTTAGTGTGTGATTCAAGATCCTTAGTTCTTGGGCGAACTTTCGAACCTTTTCCGTAAACGGTCTACCAGATGTTATGTAGTCAATCACACATTGAACACGGGACGCATTCTGTCTTGCCCATCCAATCTTCTTGTTCAGTTGATGCAAGCGTCTTTTGGTCTTTTGATCCATCGTTGGTTTCAGCCTTCGATTTGAATCAGCTAAAGTTCTCGCAGCACCATAAACTGAGCAATTGATGGTCCAGAGGTCGGACTCTTGCGAGATATCTCCACGAAGGAAGGCATCCATTTCAGCCAGATATTGGGGCTTAGGGGGAACTTGCATGTTAATGTTCCTTCTAGTAATGAAATTGCGATCATCTCTCAGAAGGTGCCTGCTTTCTGCGGTTGGTCTCAATGTCGCTTCCTCATCTTCGTCTGCAGCTTCATAAAGCAGCGGTTGGGGAAGCGCTTCGCGTACATATCCATTTTTCCGGAGGTAGTCGGCTTGATTTCGCAAAGACTGATGCGAAACGTGCTGAAGCTCTGGGTTTTTCTGGCACCACAGAGTGTGCATACGCGCCATAAAGCCTCCGCGAACAGGGATAATGCTGGTATCGTAGCAGTCTAGCACGTCATCCCTGAGTCGATCCGTCCACTCAATGTGGGCGCTTCGCCAGTTCGTCGTCGTGTTTCCATCTAAATTATTTTCAGCACCCCGAACTCTAGGCTGATCGGCATTGTTTGCCGACCCATTGTCGGGTGCTCTGCGCGTTCGATTGTCTTGAACCGCATCTACAACATTTTGGTGTTTTGGTGGTTTCATTGTTGTTCCCACGAGCAGCTAGGGAAAGGGTTAGTCCGTCCTTGTAGAGCCCCGCGTGCAAGGATAAGGCTGCATACTCTGAGAGGTCGCCCGGTATCCCAGAGTCACCGTTTGAGACACCTAACCCAGGTGCCATTCAGCTTTCGGCACGGTTGTTACGCCTCTGCTTAGGAGTTATTCCTTCGGGACCATCCCTGGACAATTGTCCGCGACTGCTTATTAATTATTGTAACCATATTCAGCAGAAACCCTTGGTACAGGAACCCTCTATCCGCAACCCGAGGACGCGTTCGGTGGCTTTGTCATAGGCCCTTCGGTTCTATTCCAAAGGAATCGAAACCGAAACCGAACATATATATATATATATATATATATATATATATATATTCATATATTATGTCTATTTTAATCGCTTTCTTGGTTGCTGAATCTCTGATTCTGCTCCTGGTTGAATGAGGTGATCTGCCTCTAGAGATTGTGGTGGTACTGGATCCTAATGAGATTGCGCAGGAGTATCAATAGCATGAGAATTTTACATTATTTCACCGGCCGCCGGTTGATCTTGTGATGCAGTTTCCTGTAGCTGATGTTCATTCTCGACGTTTTTTCCCGTCGAATGAACCTTTCGTTTAATCTCCATTGCTCGGTCTTCTCAAATAAGTAGACTCTTCCTGATGTTCTTCACTTTAGCGATGAGATCTCTGACTGCAACTTACTGTATACGAAGATACATTGCAGCAAATTTTAGTTTCAAACTTCGCGCTTCCATAATAGAGACGCATCAATTCTTTTATTTTGGTATTCCAGTCGATGCTCTCCGACAGTATTTTTGCTGAAGTTACTGGCTACATATTGCTAACGCTAGCCAATGCATCCTAAGCAGGCACCGTATATGATCCACTGATTACCCTTTATTGCAGATTATCTTTCTGGCCAGCTTTTTGATTTTTGAGATCTGTCTGATCCCACCCCACCAGTGGCTTCAGGGGCATCTCGACTATCCTCGGGAAGCCACCATCGTTTAAGAATATTTAATAGAATCTCCATGTTTTTTATGGGTTTTGGTGTTTCTCTTACTCCCTTTTCTCTTCGTACTCTATCTGGCTGGCATGGGAAACTCTGTCAGTAGAAATTCCGTCGCCAACATAGCCGACGCCAACTCAACAACACCTTCGACACGTTTTCATTATGATGAAAAATGAGGAAGCTTATCTTGCTCTGAGGCTTAAGATGGCTACAGCCAATATTTACATATTCGTGTCGAACGCATTTTTTTAGAGTTGGATTTTCGTTGAATAATCTGCATGGGGTTGGCCCAGTATATATCATCAGTCACGGGCAAATTTTTTCAATCCAATCAAGTGATCCGATAAGAGTAGTAAAAACATATGAGCCTAACTGCCTGAGTTACCGAGGCTCAATAAAAGAAAAATTAGGAAGCTTATTTTTCTCTCAGGCTGAGGATGGTTATAGTCCAATATGTTGAAGGCATTTTTGAAAAGAAATGGATATTTTTTAATAGTCTGCATGGATGTTCGAAGATGTTCCGGCATATGTCATTAATCACTGACGCATTTCTGCAATGCAATCAAGTGATCTGATAAGAGCAGTATGTCTAATTTAACACATAGAGTAAGTCTAGATGTAATATCGTCAGAAAGGGGGGTCTTTGAATCAGCTTGTCTGTCAGCGCATATGTGCACTAGGTTCCATCCTAAATACTCTAGCCCCAGAGTCAAGAGAGTCTTTAGAGTCGTCTGTGTACTAGCCGAGTCCTCGCGTTGTAACTAAATTTATTTTTTTCCTTTCATCGTGCCAATCCTCCCCATTCGGGAAGATCACCTTAAACGGTTTTATGAACAAGTATTCTTTCATTGCATGAAAAGGATTTCATATCCTGTCAATACACTACTCACTTTATCACGAAGGTCGAGCAAAGCGGCATTTTCCTGATCCTCCCTTGAAAAACGTCTGTACGCTTCCGCTGTCGCTCTCTGCGTAATTAGAAAGTACAGCGGTGGTACCCTTAATATGGATTTCAATGCTGCTATTGGAATTGTTATCATTTCTTCAGTAATTGTCAGACAAGAGCCCCTTTGGAGGCTCTTCAGCTGATTCCTGGAACTATCTAAATTGGTTCTCAGCACCCAGATCAATGAAGCATAAGTTGTCATCGGTCTAATAATTACCATATATAACATGTGCAAGCCAAAAAGGCTGACGCGATTTTTTTTGCTACCGCATCAATATGTAGCTTCTATCTTAGCTTTGTGTAAAAAATGACGCCAAAGTACTTAATTGATGCGTCTCGTAAAGACCATAAGTTCAGTTTTATCCGGGTTAATAGATAGGCCACCATCGTTGCACCAATTCTCTACAATGTTGAGAGCATTCTCCGTGAGTTCAACAAGAGTGCACTCACGTTTACCTGTCACCAGGATATCAAGTTCATCTACATAACCTTGTGCGTAAAAGCGTAATTAATTAAATCTACGAAACAAATCATCGATAACGAGTGTCCACAGGGCGGAAGATACCCCCTTCCTCCAGCGGACATCCCCTTATTCCTTTGTTCTCACGTAGCAATTGTGAAGTAACGATTGGACAATTCTATCGCACATCATAGACCGCATCAACCTATTTACAGGGGTACCTAGGGATGTTACTAAAAACACCATCTATGTTATGTCTAGGTAGGCTGCAATCGTCACATCTCCTGTTCGCGCCGCTTTTTTAATGTAAGATATAAATGTATAAAGTGCGTCAACGGCGAATTTGCCTTTCTGTATGGAAAATTGATTACTAAAGTTGGATTAAGCGGTCTGAATGATCTGGCCTCATAGTAGGAGTTTCTCCGCGGCTTCGGTATGAAGATCTCTCTGACTTTCTTCCATGCCAAAGGGGTGTATATCATATAACTCTAAAAATGTTACCTAATGATCCATTAAGAGAATCAACGCCTTGAATTCTCGCCGCCTTGAGTTGTCTCAAAATGCGAGGTTTCGAGTTATCCTGACTGGCTTTTCTCAACCTTCGCCTTGACATTTCTCGTCTTGAGCAGCATCACTAGTACCCGAATACGACCCACCGAATTCTTGATTGTGTTATTTTTAGCCACCCTCCAGTCACCTTGAATGGCCCCATGACCTGGGCCATCGGAGGAGTTCGATTTGACAGCCCCTGCAACTTGAAATACAGTTTTCACAAAGGTTGGTGCATTTCCTCGATTTTACAGGGTCCAATCGGTAGTTAAAATGTAGTCTGAATGGTATTCAGCTCTGTTTTTGATGTTTTTACTGTTCCATATTCGATTATGTGCATTCGCATCATAGCCAATGATCAGTGGCCATCCTTTTGAACTACAGTATTCCACCAATCGTCTCCACTCCTCTGATAGTGGCAGGTCTAGAGAGTCGAATGACAGGTATGATGAGAAAATCACCATGGGCTGACGTCTTCTTCTTCTTCGATGATCGGTTTCAATCGCTACTAGGTCTTTGGTACAGAACCTAGGTAAGCTAAAAAAACATATCTTCTGACATAAATCGCTGCTCTAGAGTTCTCATCAGTTTTATTGTAGATTAGAGAGCCGAATTTCTAACTGTACTCGTCACTTCTTCCTCGTAGCACCAAGGTTCTTGAATCAGGGCAAAGACCGATCATTCCACTGTAACACGTCTACTTAAAAAGTCAGACGCAGATTAACAGTTGTGAAGAGTTATTAAGATAAAATCAAAGTCCGAGGACTTGACGGGGTCCATCTAGATATCATGTTCCTCTCTCGCATCTTCCATGGACGTTCTCTTCTCCTCAGCCCTCACTGTGACCTTCAGTGTGAAGAGAAGCTTCATATTAATGCTCTTCATTCCTAGGTAAGGTTTGCAGTCAATTTTTTCGTGGTGTTGAACAACGGATGGGTTCACACTCAAAACTGAGTCGACTTGACATCAGATTTAGAATCGACTATCGCTCACTCCGCTGGTTTAATGTGGGTTTCTGGACTTTCAGTCTTACCATAATTGATAATGGTTCCTCTGTTGTCCTTGATAACCAAGCCAGAAGCTCGGCAGATTTGGGAAGGTCCTTGGAGTCAATGACTCTCACCTTTGCTCCCTTTTATGGCTCCAGAGTACAAAAGACTTTGATGAGCCAAACTCTGGATATTTCATTTGAGCAGACGGCGGTAAGGATGTTGTTCTTATACCGACAGTTCTCAAATCTCGGGATGCTATCACCAGGCTTAACCCCAACAATCTTCCTTTCGAGCGCTGCCTTAATAGCCGATGCTTGATCTGGACTGAGTTTTTCCACTGGAAAAACATCGAGACCAATGCAATGGCTATCTTTAAGTGGTTTTGAAGGGCTAACTGTAAGAGTCTTCAAGTCTATAAGAATTTTGTTTTGGTGTACTGCCGCCGGAATAGGGCCTTTTGGAGCTTTCCGGTTCAGGAAGTGTTTCGCCTGGCAACAGTGCTTGCTGGAGGTCATTTTCTTCCTGTACGAACCGCAGTACCTCCTTTTCTGTGCCTTAACACGCGAGTTGCTGGTTCCCCCAATGCCAGTAGCACCCTCTTTTTCCGAAGGAGCTAGACTGTTTCCTGCACTTGTGTCCATCTTCATAAAAGGAGATATATTTTGGCGGGGGACATTCAAGATCCTCCTCCGTTCAATTTTCATTGTTTTTTAATTTTCCTTTGCATTTCTGATCCCACGAAGAGCTAGGCTAGGGAATAAGGGTCCAGAACTACAGAGCCCCACTTGTAAAGCTAAGACCTTTACATTATAAGGTCGCTGCTTAGTCGAATTGTCGATGATCCTTCCATCCTTCTAACCAAGAACTGCTAAAAATTAGGGTCGCCTTTCCTCCGACTTCCAGGTCTTCGCTACAAGTGGGAGTTCTTAGACCTATTCACCGTGGGCCAGGTCCGAACTCGCCTTCTCTTTGGAGAGGGAAATTTAATTCTTCATCATCAGGATTAACCGGGCTCACGTGTCCCATAGAGTAGAAAGTAAGACATATATTACAATATATCTTATAACTCGATACATTTTCTACTTGTTAAACGGTTTAAACGTGTTTTTGATCTCTCAAAAGGAGGGTAGGTTGGTGCCCCTAAAAGAAAAAGGTAATATAATAGAAAAATATATAACCGTAAATAATAAAAATGTGCTTGAGGTAGCTTGATATCTTGGCTACAGTATGTGAAAGAATATTTCGTAATGAAAAATATATAAAATAGGTTCATTTTTGTTTTTCTGAAGTACTGTACCTGCGTGAAGTTACTGCTGCTTCAGGTGATTTGGCGCAACACTATTACTGTTTGATATATTACAGTATATTAATAATTAATTTAATTACATAACTTACATTTAAATTATATAGCATATGAATGCACTTTTCTTTCGTTATAACTAACGAAACTGCGCCAAACAAGTTATAAAATAAATTTGTACATTTGTGCAAAAAAACAATTACGAATCTTAAAATTTGCAATTTAGAGAAAGAGATGATTAATTATAAAAAATTAAGTTGCTAGTGTGCTGGCTCGTATCGAAATATTCCGAAAAAACTCTATTTTTTCAAACCTCATAGAAAAAAAAAATTCTGAAGCACAAGCCTTTTTTCGCGTTCGTTTTAAAACAGTCTTAACATATTTGGGAAACAAAAAAAATAAAATTGGACGTTAAAGTATATTTAATTGGACAAGGTAAAAATGGGAAAAAAAGAAGAAAAATATATTTTTCTGAAAAATGGGTCTAGCGTTTTTTTTCTGCCCTAAAATAGTCGTAAAGCCTCTAAAGGCCTTTTTGATCTAAATTAAATGGATTATTTTATTTCACTTTTTAGAGTAATAAAAAATGCACAAAATTCTTATTTATATTTATGATAAACAAACTTTTTAATAAATATTTCTCAGTAACAACAGTATCACCGTAAACAACAGCTTACATATGGTTGAAATTATATTATGCTATTATCAAAACTCTTAAAGTTATTCCAATAATTTAATTTCTATCTGAACAAAAAATCTGAAAATGCGTATTTGAAATTTTTCATCACTGTTTAATTAAAAAATTTGATGAAGTATTTTTCTCGAAATGTATGTAGTTTTTCATACAATTTCAGGTCATAAACTCCACATAGGAAAAACATAACATGATTTCATTTTTATAAAAATAAAGTATTATAAAGTATAGAACAATCAGATCATGCAACAAAATTGCAGTTTTATAAAATAGAAGCAAAACCCAGTCTTTGTTAAGAATGGTTAAAATTTTACGATTATAATTAATCCATCAATTAAATCTATCAATCACAATTGAATACTTAGCAATCTGAATGTCTGTTTTAGAATACTGCAGTTTTATATAAAAAAATGTTTTAGTTTAATCGGACGAGAAAGCAGAAAACAATAGATTTTTATTTAAAAATATTCGCAACTCCTTAGTTAATAATTGGACTTTATTTTAAAGTATGCCAGACTGTGACCAGTTTTCTAGGATTCTGTAGAACTGAAAACCAGTGTAATCTTTCTGTTGAACCTCTTACACCTTTCCCTAGAGCGACTTTTCCTATAAAAATATCCTTAGATTTCTTGTAAGAATGTACCGAATCTTCACTATCACTTGGATGATCAATGGCTGTGGTTTCTTCATTCAATACCTGTTATTCAATAAATATTTGCAATTAATCTTTTTCCTAGAAATTGTCTTTTATTTAAAAAATAATAATTGTTGAAATAAATTAGGTTGTATTACGCACCTTACTGCAGAGCACAATTAAAAATTGTAAGGTATCAATTTGATTAAATGGTAAATCAAATGTCAGAACCTCATTGAAAGCTGGATTATTAGTGGCTCGTAAGAATTTGGTTTTTCTCTTTTTGATCTTTCTGCCAGTCTTACCATTAAGCATCAACACCTTTACGTATGGATCTATGACAAAAAATTTTGAAATAAATTTAATTTACTCTCGTTTCTAAGTAGCTGTTTTAATGTATCAATTGAAAACTACTTTAAATTTTCAAATAAAAAATGTCATACTGAATTGGTTTATGTCCGAGACTGCTGGCACGAATTTCAAGTCACGTAGTTCCATAACATTGATCGTCAGTCGTTGTGCCGTTGGTAAAAGACTTACACCTAATAAAATCTTTCCAAATTCCTGAAAATAGTTTATTCAATAAAACTTTAGGAGACTCTGATGGCTATTTTGAAAAAAAGTAGATTCGAACATATTATTTAAAATTAAATTTAAAACGTACCTTAAGCAATGTCATGTATACCCGATTCCTACCTTACCGACGTTTTTTGGTCCAAATGAAATGAGATATCGAGTTGGAAACTTGATAAATTAAATAAAGAGCACGCAGGAATGTTTTTATGATCCTCAATTTTTAGAAATAAAAAAATTTATTTTTCCAAACAAATATTTTTTGTAATTATACAAATTTAGCACCGCACAAATGCTCTTTAGTATTTTTTATTGAATTTCCCAATTTTTTAATTCGATATCTTATTTCGTCGACGTGAATTCTCGCTCAAGAAAGTTTCAGTAACGTTGGAATCGGGTAAGTATTACATGGCCTTAAATTTAAAAAAACATTAAAATAATATTTAAAATAAATGTATTAACACATGAATTAATTTGATTATTTTATATTTGGATGAAATTGTCATACCTGATTGGACGCTTTCATATGATAATTAAGCATGTGCGTTTCAGGACTGATAAACATTCTTTTTACTTCCTTCAATGGCACTGTCAATGTACACATTTGCGTGTGATTGGCATAACGATCATGATCCAGTGCTATGATATCCAGATTCCAGTCCTGAAATAAATAATTAACTATGAAATATTTTATTATAGAAATTCCCAAAAGTATAGGTACATTAAAAAAAAAAAAATTAACTTGAAATTAAGATGCAATCGATAACAAAGAACAGTTCTGCGCCTGTACTATGCAATCCACTTTACACCAGCGTATGTTCCACTAGATCTTGTGATATAAAAGTTTACGAGGTTTCTTTTGATTCACTCTTTCCTTTTTCTCAATCTTTTTTCATTATTATATAATTGTCCCTAATGAAACGATTGCACTGATATTTGGATCGAAGCATATAATTGTTTTCTCTACATTTTTTCACAGTTAAAATATTTGTTTATTTTACACTTATTTTCTAAAAACTATTTTTCAAATGTTGATTCCCAAATTTCAAGTTTTCTAATTAACTAATTAAGTCATTTTTTGGCTTTGAAAGAAAAGCTTTCCAAATGTTGATTATTTACAAATCAAAAATGATTCAAGATTGTTTTTAAATTGAAAAAAAGAAACAATTTCGTTGAATTATTTAGAAATATATAAAATTGTCCAGTGTCGAATACTTCTTTCTTCTGGTTAAAAATTTCTGTTAACGACATTTACCGACATTCGAGAACTTTCTTCGGTATGTTTCTGTGCTAAATTTGGAATCTTTTGACTTACGTCGTCTTTGAATTAAAAATTCTCTTTATGTGTGTGGCCAATTTTATCTAAAAAATGTTATATTTAGCACGAACTCGAACCATAAAACGTTCTCGAATGTCGGTAAACGTCGGTAACAGGATTTTACAACTAGAAGTGGTCTATTATAAATTAGGGCAATTTACAAAATTAATAAGACTCTTTTAAAGAACTATTAGGAGGTGAAGATATAGGACAACAAAACTGCGACATAGAACATAATGCATTAGAAAACCCAATTGAAAAAGTCTGTGTCACTGAGGTCCGAGACATAATTAAGAACTTGAAAAACGGTAAGGCTGCTGGCATAGACAGTATTAGTGCTGAAATGCTCAAATACGGTGGCGAGTACATACCTCACAGGTTGTGCGAATTAATAAATTTATGTATCGAGACGGGGAAAGTCCCAGACGATTGGAAAAAAGCGATTATCGTACCAATATACAAAAGAAAGGGAGATAAAAACAACTGCAGTAATTACAGAGGTATCAGCCTACTAAGTACCGTAAGTAAAATATACTCAAAAATACTTATTCGTAGGGTAATGGAAATCACAGAAGAAAAAATATGGGAAGTCCAAAGTGGATTTATGCCAGGAAGATCATGTACAGATCAGATATTTAGCCTAAGACAGATCACAGAAAAAAGCTTGAGAGTAGGAAAGAAAGTTTTCTGTGCATTTATTGACCTAGAAAAAGCATTTGACACGGTAAATAGAAGTAAACTTTGGGAAGTTCTTAAAGAATACGGAGTAAATGGAGGGCTCCTGCAAGCAATAAAAACAATATATACAGGTAGTAAAGCGAGCGTAAGGGTAAACGGGAAACTAAGTGACTGGTTCGATATTACGCAAGGCGTGAAACAAGGATGCGTTATGTCCTCGTGGCTATTTATCATATTCATGGATAAGTGTCTAAGAACTGCACTCTTCGACGAAGAAGGTGTAGATCTCCAAACAGTTAAGGTACGTGGGTTAGCTTTCGCAGATGACAAGATTGTTATGGCAGAATCAGTCGAGGACTTGCAAAGAATGTTGAATAAACTTCATACAAGCATGAAGGACATGGGACTCAAAATTAACGTAAATAAAACAAAAATCATGGTGTTTGAGGGAAAGAGTGAGAAAACAATGTGCAACATTGTCCTAAATGATGAGAGATTAGAACAAGTTGACAAGTACGTATATCTAGGTAGTCTATTCACTAGCGACGGAAAAATAGATGGGGAGTTAGATAGGCGCATAAATAAGGGTAAACAGGTTATCGGTAGAGCAGGGTCCATCCTAACAAATAAAAACATATCAAAAAAAGCTAAAATGGCCATACACAATTCTATATTCGTACCGACTGTACTATACGGTAGCGAGACATGGACCTGTCAAGAAAAGGACAGGAGTAAAATTAACGCGATCGGCATGAAACCTCTGCGCATAATATGCGGGAAAACACTAATGGACAAAGTCCGAAAGGAGACAATCCTCAAAGAATGTGGTGCAAAAGAGACAATAGTTGACACATGGGAAAGAAATCAGTTAAGATGGTTCGGACATCTTGAAAGAATGAAAGATGAACGACTGACCAAACAAGTGTATAAAGGTAAAGTAAATGGCAGAATGCCCAGAGGTAGACCGCCGAAAGAATGGTTAGAATCTGTAAATGAGACATTAATCCGTAGAGACATAAGAAGCCATAGGAACACAAGAGCTTGCATGAAAAAATGCATGGACGTGAAGGAAGCTAGAGTAGTATGCCAGGACAGAAAAGTGTGGCGACAAATAGTTTGTAAACAGAGTGACAGTAGAATGAATGACGCCTGAAACAAAGATCTTGGATACTAATGGGCCCAAGTGGAGAACCATACATAACAATTTTGTGAGGCTCTTCACTTGGGGTGATCGCTAGAGAGATTGATCAGCAACCTGGGTCGGAGCAGTGTTGCGGAGTAAACGTGTTATTTAAATAAATAACACGAGAATTCCAGATCAATCTAAAATATATATACCTAACACTTATATACCTATCCACCTCATACATATATTCCTACCTACCTTATACCTATATACCCATATGCAAACTACTATTCTCCAACCAAGCAAGTCACGCCTACCCCGAAAGGGAAATGGCTTAATGGTATAATAATAATAATAAAAATAATTTCATGTCGCTTACTTCCAATCTTTGATCGACTGGAGACAGAATAATTCATACTTTGAATGGTTTTCATTCAGAAAAGTATAAAAATATGACAAATTTCAAATAAAATGTTTTCGAATATTGCTTCTAACACCTTCGAACATACAAACGCTTTATGGAAAAAAGAATCATCTAGGAGAACTCGGGGAGGGACGGGACACCGAGGTAAAACGGGACACCCGATTTTGTCTTAAGTTATATGGTTTTCAGATATGTTCTTTTTAGAAATAGGTACAAGGACTGATTCACCAGTTCTCAAATAAAGAAAAAAATTAAAAATATTAAATAGTACAAGAAGACAGTAAACGTTGAAATTTTAGGAGGTAGATTTGTTATTTTAAGGTCATTTTAAATGTAAATTAATTACTCAAAAGTACAGAATATGTTTTTTATGGCGCTTATTGCGAAGATTTAATTTGATTTGAATTTTATTTTAATTTATTTTCATAAGTAAATTCTCTGCATTTTTTGAAGAAAAATGTTTAATATTTTGATATAAATGAAAAGTACAATTTGGGGCGGAACAGGACACGTACTGGGGCGAGACGGGACACTGTTTCTCTGGCTGTCATAACCTTTTTTCGGAGTCAGCAGACGTAAACAACGTACCTTATTTAAATATATAAATAATATCTAAACAGTCTGTCAAGAAACCCGATAAATGCTGAAAGATTGGAAATTCAAAGATCAAGTCCTATTGTACTTGTATATTATAAACGTAGTGTATAGCGATCCGGCATATTTTCCCGCGGATTTTAATTTTCTCTAGGAATATTTTCAATAACGTCCTAATTTCCCGGAAATTATCATAAATTTCATAAATTTTTACAAAGAAATTTAATAATTTTTCCAAAAATTTCATCAATTTCCACATTAATGATGAATTTCCACAAATTTTAGTGAATATGGTAATTCATCAAACTGTCCATTAGGGTGGTCCAAAAAATTTTTTTTGAATTTTTATGGGGACACCCCCCAAATTTGTTTGAATCCACCCAAAAATAAATCAATTTTTTTTGTTTTGAAAAAAATGATATTTAGGGGTGGCGCAAGCCCCATGAAGTTTAACATGTATTTCCCATAAGAAAAAAAGACGTTTTTGTAAATATTATTCAGAATCCTCAATAATATCTCAATTGAGTTGAAACTCAACATTTCTCTTCACAATTATCCACAGAATACGAATAATATATCACTTTTCAAATATCACCCACATAAGTCTGTTTTATAGGGTCCCAAAGAAACCCCATAAGTGAAAAAATGGGTTTTGCGAGTTTTTGGCGCTAATTATGATTTTTTTGCGGTTTTTTTAATGCGAATTGTTTCTAATACATAAAATATGACTTAATACTAAAAATTAGATATTTTAATGAATTGTTTAAACAATTTATTATTGTTTTTAGCAATTTTCTCATAGATTGTAGTTGGAAAGACGCGGTTTTTTCACCAATTTTCCATTTTTTGTCCCATTTTCAATTAGAGGGAAGTGACAGTTCATCAATGTTAACAATAGTGATTGTTTATACAATTTATTATAATTAATAATAATATTATATTTGAATAATGCTAGAAAGATGCGGATATTTTTTAAATTTCTGGCCTTTTGTCCAATTTTCATCTGTAGTGAAGTAATAATAAATTCAAGTCAACAAAATAATTGTTTAAACAATTTATTATAATTATTAATAATATTATATTTGAATAATGCTGAAAAGATGCGGTTTCTTTTAAAATTTCTGGTTTTTTGTCCACTTTTCATTCGGAGTGAAGTAATAATGAATTCAAGTTAACAAAATAATTGTTTAAACAATTTATTATACTTATTAATAATATTATAATTGAATAATGCTAGAAAGATGCGGTTTTTTTTTTGAAATTTCTGGCTTTTTGTTTAATTTTCATTTGGAGTGAAGTAATAATAAATTCAAGTTAACAAAATAATTGTTTGAACAATTTATTATCATTGTTGATAATATTCTCTTTGCTTAATCGGTAGAATGTTGCGGTTTTTCTGAAATTTTCAACTGTTTGTTTATTTTTCATTAGGCGTGGCTTGATAATTAATTAGATTTAGCAAAAATAATTGTTTAAACAAATTATTATTGTTTATGTCTATCTTCATCTATATCGATTGCGCCTGATAGTTGCGGTTTTTGGCAATTTTTACCTTTCTGTCCTTTTTCACTTAGTGAGGTAATAATTAATTAAAGTTAACAGAAAAGTTGTTTGAACTATTTAATATTGTTTATAATTATCTTTTCTCAGTGCTAGAAAGCGGCGGTTTTTTCTAAAATCTTTCACTTTGCATCGCCTTTTTATTTATGAACAAGTAATAAGTCAACCACAAAAAAATGATTTTTCGAAAGGTATTGTTGTTTTAAGTGAATTATTTTTGCTCTTTTCCAAATGCTTAAAAAAATTAATTTAAAGAAAAAAAACTATTTTACACAAGACGCAAAAACAAAGAATAGAATACTTAGCAATAGGTGGAAGCACTAGGTCTTTAAATGACTTATAAAAGTTTTTTTTGCATTACAACAAGAAGTTTATTGCAAAGCGTAAAAGAAAAACTTGGAATTGCAAATCTCTAATGTTTATATATTAATTGTTAGTAATTAAGCAGGCGAAGCAAAGTGGAAGATTTTAGAAAAAACCGCCACTTTCTAGCACTTATCTAAGAAAAGATAGTTATAAACAATATTAAATTGTTTAAACCACTTTTCTATTAACTTTAATTAATTATTACCTCACTAAGTGAAAAAAGGACAGAAAGGTAAAAATTGCCGTAAAACCGCAACTATCAGGCGCAATCGATGTAGATGAAGATAGTCATAAACAATAATAATTTATTTAAACAATTATTTTTGCTAAATCTAATTAATTATCAAGTAACGCCTAATAAAAAATAAACAAACAGTTGAAAATTTCAGAAAAAACCGCAACATTCTACCGATTAAGCAAAGAGAATATTATCAACAATGATAATAAATTGTTTAAACAATTATTTTGTTAACATGAATTCATTATTACTTCACTCCAAATGAAAATTAAACAAAAAGCCAGAAATTTAAAAAAACCGCATCTTTCTAGCATTATTCAATTATAATATTATTAATAAGTATAATAAATTGTTTAAACAATTATTTTGTTAACTTGACTTCATTATTACTTCACTCCGAATGAAAAGTGGACAAAAAACCAGAAATTTAAAAAAACGCATCTTCTCAGCATTATTCAAATATAATATTATTAATAATTATAATAAATTGTTTAAACAATTATTTTGTTAACTTGAATTTATTATTACTTCAGTACAGATGAAAATTGGACAAAAAGCCAGAAATTAAAAAAAAATCCGCATCTTTCTAGCATTATTCAAATATAATATTATTAATAATTATGATAAATGGTTTAAACAATCACTATTGTTAACATTGATAAACTATCACTGCCCTCTAATTCAAAATTGGACGACAAATGGAAAATTTGTGAAAAAACCGCGTCTTTCTAACTCCATTCTATGAGAAAATTGCTAAAAACAATAATAAATTGTTTAAACAATTCATGAAAATATCTAATTTTCAGTATAAAGTAATATTTTATGTATTAGAAACAATTCGCATTAAAAAAACCGCAAAAAAATCATAATTAGCGCCAAAAACTCGCAAAACCCATTTTTTCACTTATGGGGTTTCTTTGGGACCCTATAAAACAGACTTATGGTGTTGGTTTTTGAAAAGTAATATTTTATTCGTATTCTATGGCTAATTGTGAAGAGAAATGTTGAGTTTCAACTCGATTGAGATAATATTGAGAATTCTGAATAAGATTTACAAAAACGTCTTTTTTTCTTATGGGAAATACATGTTAAACTTCATGGAGCTTGCGCCACCCCTAAATATCATTTTTTTTTTAAACAAAAAAAATGGATTTATTTTTGGGTGGATTCGAACAAATTTGGGGGGTGTCCCGATAAAAATTAAAAAAAAAATTTTCCAATGCATTTTTGGACCACCCTACAGTGTCCATACATTTTTACAGAAATAATGTTGGTCAAACCCCTACCCCTTTTCAGTGACGCCAATCCTTTTTCAAACAGGTTGGGCGAAACTTTTTCGGGTAGACCCCCCCCCCCTCCTTTCCCAACCTAAATTTTTGATGAGCAAAAAAAAGGTTACATTTGGATATTTTCTAGTTGTACAAGTCCAAATTTGGCAATTCAATCCGAGTTTAGACACTTTCACGTTGAAATCTGCTAAATTTTAAGATACGGATTAAAATAAAACAAAGTTCTCAAACAGAGCCATTAATAGAACACATTAAACTGATTTCTTCTATTTTAATGAAAAGATTGATTTAGTTTATTCTAAAATTTGTTTAGTAATCATAAAAAAAAAATAAGGCTATAGCTGTTTCGTGCAGGTGGGATCAAGACTATCTTACGAAAGGAAGGGTCTTATGATTTTAATTATGCAATTTCAAAAACATTACTACAGTCCGATTGAAATTAAGTGATATAAAATTTAATAATTTTCGGTTTCCAAATTGTTTTAAAACTTTTAATGTTTTTAAAGAATGAGCAAATCAATTTTATCTATTATTTACAAATATTCCATGATGTCATGAGGTGTGGAGAAATTTGAATTAAAAAAATGTTGCAATGAATCGAAAGTTTTATAAGAATCTGAAAATATATAAATAAATAATTCTAAATGGTTTGCCTAATTAAAGTCTGAAAAAAGTTTAAATAGATTTTTTTAAATTTCTGTGGTATCATTTTTTTTCTATACCAAAATGTTAATATTATTGGACATTGAACTGCACAATATATAAGAGTATACATAATACATATGATTGCTATTTTTTTGGCACACTTTTTGTTATTCGTATTACTTAATATTATCAGTAATAATCGTGAACTGGCCTGTTGACAAATATAAACTTATATGTGCGTAATTTGGATTTGCTAACGTTCTGTTTTACTTTACTTTCTTCCCTAACATAATTTACCATATTTTTTACTTTTTTGCACACTATTTTTAATTATTCACAACTGATACTTAATCGCTATGACCCCCGAGGGGGGGGGGACCCTGCCCCTTTCCAACGTCTCGTGGGGGGCGGGAAGGCACCCCTGTGACTAGTCACATAAATAGTGTTGGTCAAACCACTACACCTTTCCATAGGATAGTGTAGTGTAAATGTTTAATCATACAGATGAAACATCACCTCCACCTGTCATCAAGATCTCCCTTTAATTTTCTATTATCCGACATATTTTTTCAAACATCAATTTTTTAACTCGTAATTAATTTAGAATTGTTTGGAATTCATAATAAATCGTTTGAAATTCATAATAAATTCTTTGGAATTCAATTTAGCATACGATAAAATATGCCGCAAGAGATAATTAAAAGCCGGCATATTTTTCCGGAACAGAATATTCGACCTATTATAAAGATTATAAAATGTAAGTGTAACTTTGTATCGTTGTACGTATTTTATGTTAGGTTATTTCATGAGAAGATGGAAATGTTATTTTTCGAGTTTTATTTTTAGTATACATATTTATAATAAACTTTAATTTGTATTGAAACACAGAGATTAAAACTCATCCTTAAATTTTTTAAATAATTTGTCACTTCTTTTTAGCCACATAAGTGTTTATCTTTCGAGATATTGATTTTGCACGTATTAGAAAAAATTTATTTGAAAATATTAATATTTTCTTACTTTTAATAGCTTTGTGCTGGGAAACGTTTTTTTTTCTTCAAATGTGTCTGGAGTTCAGAAAACTAACATGAATGACTTCTCTAACCTAAATAACTTCTACACTGGATACCAAAAACAGCTAAATATACCTTCAAGGTCAGTAAAATCATTTTTAGAAATAATTTTGCACTATAATATTTCACACTTATTTATAATGCAAATTAATATTTACATTAAATTCTTGTTGCAAAACTAAGTGGTACTTCTTCGTCATAAAATCAAGTAAATAGTATGTCATCTTTAAAAAATGTTAGTGTTGATAACGATTTATACATATATATAGAAAAATAATAAATAATATTACCCCTCACAAAATTACTCGCTCCAGGCCCGGGGCGAGACGGGACAAAGGACTACTTTTCAGTTTGTACTTTTTATTCGTAATTAATTGTTTTATAACATTTAATTTCGCACGAAATTGAAACATGAAGGTTCACAATAGTTAAATAACAATTTACACTGTTTTACTTCACAACTCTCCCCTAGTTCCAAGAAAATGAATGGGAAACATTTTTCTTCCGCATGTGTATTATGCATAGTTGATTGTTCACTGGGGGTGATTAAAAATCCCATTAAAAATTTAAAAAACAAATAAATAATTTATGTTCCAAATATTTAATTACAGACTTCAATCAAAAAACAATTTGGTGGAAAAAGAGTAATTTTTGAACATAAATATTGAATTTATCAGAATTTTCAAAATATTAATCTAACTTCCGGATAAATGGCGCTTTCACAATCCGCGGTGCTAACGAACGTTTCAAAATTTTTTAATTTCAAACTGTAGTCCACATTGGCGTTTGTATATAGGTGGATTATTTCCAATTTTATATTTATCAATGGGTACTTAAAAAATTTCAAATTTTTACATTTGGAATTGACGTACGTTTAAAATTAATTGATTTCTTATCTTTCATTAAAACTTTAAATAGTGATTAACTTTCAGCTTAAAGTAATCTATTTTCTTTAGATAAAGAGGCATTCAATTTTTATCAATTTAAAAAAATAGGAGACAGTAATAATATTTTGCAATTCCACAGTAGACATGTTTTGAACCATTTGTGCAATTTGTTTACTTTTGAACATTTAGAAAATAGAATATTAGAATATTTTTATAGTAAATGAACTTACTTTTATGTCTTGCATGGTAACATTAGCAATAGCAAATGTCTCCCTGAAAATTGGACTTGCAGTGTGCCTAATGCCGCTAGTTTTAAAACTGTACAAAAGTTGTTTTTTTCTGCTGGGCCAAAGTTGCTTCACTACATTTACAATAACGTAAGGTTCCAACGTACAATTGTATTGCTTTGGTGGAAGTCCTGATAACGCCTGAAACACATTTTTTTTTTAAATTACGATGTTTTAAAAATCTAACAATAAAAATGCAAATTTTTATAGTTTATTCAATTTTTAATCATTAACTTAAATTACCTCTATACCAATAAGAAGTTTTCCAGTGACTATATTAACACAAGGAGGTAAAAAGCGAAGACTCATCGTCAATTCTGTGGGAAATTCCTTCTCCTTTTTATTGCTTCTTTGCTTGTCCATAGGCACCAAGTTCTGTAAAATATTGAGGAAGAATATTTATTTCAGATATCAAATTCAAAATTAATAATAAGCCTAGGAATTTCAAATTCAAAATA
This sequence comes from Andricus curvator, assembly GCA_932195095.1. NCBI lineage: Eukaryota > Metazoa > Arthropoda > Insecta > Hymenoptera > Cynipidae > Andricus > Andricus curvator. Next base: position 60,226 of record CAKNYM010047135.1, on the reverse strand, counting down.
AGTCCCAAATTTTACAGCACTTAAGTTACAACAAATGTTACATAATTTTTGAAGGTCATGAAGTTTCAAAGTTTCAAACATTGTCCGAAATTACATATATCATGATAGTTAATTATCTGCTGTAATTTTACTTTTTTAGAAAATAAACTTTTTCTTTTTTTGAACATTCATCATTGTTGCACAGATTTTATTTCATGATATAATAACAAAACACTAATTATTAATAATAATTGACCTAAATGATTAAATTACACATTTGTATTAAATTTATTACCAACGTCGAGGAAGTTTCAGTACATTCAAATTGAGAATTACTGGAATTAAACGAATCCCTCGTCGTTTCTGGAGTTTCACCAATTGCTTCTGCAAACATACGAGAGATATATCAGAGAGAAACTATATTACCCATTATTTTACTCCTTTTTGATTCCATAAAATTTAACTAAAATATTGAAATAAATCTCCCAAAAAAGTTTTTTTTTAGAAATTTGTTGTTTCCGCTTAGTTCATAATGTGTTTGGTGTAGAATTAAATTGTAAAAAAACGATGTTTTACGGACTTGGGACTTACAGTTTGGGATCTTTGACGCCACTTACGTAAAAGCTACGCGACGCCACGCTGCCGAAGCTTGGTTGGTGAAACATCACTCGGCTTGCGGTTGGGAATATTAGTGTTTGGTACAAGATTAACAAGAGGTACACACAGAAAAAACTTGTGATTTAATTTTGTTTTAGGACATTTTCTTACAAACTCATTTTTAACTTAAGTTATTTTCACTCTCTTGATCAATGTAAAAACCGAAAAACAACTGAATGGCTTTCAATATTTGTATTGTTCAATATGAGCCAAGTATGGTTCAATTTCGTTTCAGTACATTTAGACGTCGTTCCTTTATTCAAAATAAAACTTTTTTCTGTGCAAGCAAGAGAAAAAGCTAAAGGTTGGTAAGGGGAGAAGTAGGAAGGGTTATACACTGTAGGATGAAGAGAGGAGTTAAGGGGCAGGGTGAGAGAGACAGAATGCTCGGGTTGAAGGGGCAGGGAGAAGTGGTAGGAGTGATGGGTGGAGGCGGTGGGGGAAAGGTGAATTCCTTACACGACATCGCGACGTATTTTTTAATGGAAAATCTGAATCTGGAATAAAAAGTAGAGGTTGCCATTGGAAATTTTTAGGTTACCCTCTCCCGCCCCCAGAGGTTGGGAAAACTCGAATATTTTCTTTAAACCTCTATAACTTTTGACCTCATTGAGATATTTATTATTTTCTTTTTGATTCTAATAGCGTTTATCGCCTTTCTTTGTTAACCGCCAGAAAATTAAAAAGAAGTTCAAAAATTAAAAAATGGCGGCTGTTTTTCTTAAACAATTAAAAGTCGATTTCCTCAAAAACCCACCCTTAAGTTTTTTGCCAATTTTTTTTTTAATTTGTACTTTTCGGTGTCGCTTTTCCCCTCGAAAATAAACAGTTTTTACTCAAAACTTTTCTTTCATAGGAAACGTATTTCTTGAGTAATTTCTATGTCTCAAGGTAAAAAAAACACCCTGTATAGAGAGAAGAGGTATATTACCATTGTTACTTTCCTCATAGAGACTTCCTAATCTCCACGATCTATAACTCACGTCATTCAATTTTAAATCCTCATTTGGTCGTTTGAAGTTTAGAGGAGGGAGCTTATTTTCTTTCTCTGTAAAAATGGAAAAATGCATGATAAGAAACTCAGGTTAAAACATTAATTTATCGAAAAATAGTATTTTTCCTATTTTTAAAAGTCTAGCCATTCATCCGTGAGGTACATGTATTCATTTAAATTTGTATTTCTCTTTTATACTATTTTACTTACATCAAAAGTAATAGATTTATGTGGTGGTTAACATGAGAAATTTAGAGACATTTTAAAGTAACACATCTATTCAGTCGTATAATATAAATAAAATATTATGAAACAAACAAGGAACATTAAAAATTCAGGTGACATTGAATGGATATTATCAACTAATCAACATATATATATATATATATATATATCTGTGTGTGTGTGTGTGTGTCCGCGTACATCAAAAGAAAGGAGCTTATCAGTGGAACTATTCAATTCTTGTAGAAAAGGCATTGACAAAAAATATGCTCACATGCCGGTTAAGGAAAAATAAATTTTCATTCAACAAAATCGTTTGGTGAAGCGAACGAAATTTGTATTAAAACTCATTTGTTTCAATCAATCGTAGTTTTTGATTGATTTAATTACTTAATTTTACCAAACTTTTTTGCTGATTTCGTAAAATATTTTGTTCTTTTTAACAAATATTTTGGTTGTATAGAAAAAATTATTATTATTTGTCCATATAATACCCATATTATATGGTTTAGAACCAACAATTTTGTTGATTTAACTAAATATTTCTCCGAGTGCATTTTACAAGTACAATTGCATAATTCAGTGAAGGAAATGCAGGAAAAGGAACATCAGGTATATACCGTGTGAATAATAGCACATCTTTTCAAACATGAACAGTGAACACATTCCCTAGTTAAGTGTGAAGTATAAATGCTTCGTGTGAAGCGGGTCATGTCGTTTGAAAAATGAATTTCCCATAATGGATGACATTAAACTAATGTTTGCCCTGCGGAAATTCATAATAACTTTTTAAAAAACTAGTTATTTATTGTAAAGGCAAGGCTACGTCCGTAAATTATGATTCAAGTGCGCTAGAAAACATAAAAGGTTATTTTTACTAATATAGATAATTATATGGAGAGAAAATTTTACTGTGATGATACACGCTTCGAGTACTGAATTCCTACAATATAATGAAAATGTTGGTATGTTCTTTTTGTGTATTGTTTATGTAATTAAAAAATAATTAAGATACTGTTTTCTTACTTCGTGGTCTTATGCATTCATAGCCAATGCATCCCGGGGTGACAAAACATGCAACAATTAACAATGTTATCAGGAAGACTGCTGCACCAAAACAGACCAATAGCACGCGGCCCCATGGGCCAAAAATTTCGTCGTACACCATTCACTAAAAGAATGTTAGAAAATATTTTAATTAATTATATAATTATAACGATTGATATAATTGTAATCATTAATCATTGTTTTGATAGATATGTTTTACTGTTTAACACAGTATACAATTAGAAACTGTAAGAGTTTGGAAATATCAATTAAAATTTTTTTTTAGGCAAATTGTTTATTTTTCATGGCTCAATATTTTTGTTTCTTTAAATTTTGCGAGTTTTTCAATTCTAAATGTTACAAAATTTGAAATTGTTCCACTTTTGACGTTTTAATTTAAAATTCTAAAAAATAAGGAAAACGCTATTATTTTAGCTGGTAACATTCTAATGTAAATTTAAAATTTGAAACTGATTACATAATTTCAAATACATTAATACTAAAAAGCTTGAAATATTTGACACTCAAAGGCTTTCTTATAAGAAAGTATTTCTTAAAAGCTTACAAATGAAAAATGTGTCATTTTGAACATTTTATTTTGAAATTATTTAATTTTAGGCGTTTAGAAGTTTAGAAAATCGTTTGACAGAAAAATTCCAGAAGTATCTTCATTCTTAAAATCTTTTTATTACAAAAAAATGGTTTATTCACAGAATGGCACGAATTAGAAACATTAAATTATTTAAAATTTCACTAGATTGGTCGAGTTTAATCAAAACAGTAATCCACTTGAAAAAAAAATAAAGGTAACGAGAAAGTAATTCTTCAAATAAAATTGGTATAAGAAAAGTTAATTCAAATATTTTTGAGACCACATCAATCCTTGATAGCAGTACTCGCACTGATAAGTAAAAGAAAACAATAAATTTGACACACTCCACGTGACTGAACTTGAATTTTCGTGCGTTGTCAGCATTCGCTTTCTGTAGCTGACATGCTCATGAAATTAAAATGCCGATTCATACCGGATCCGCGTTTCACTGACAACTAATCATATACATATTTTTACTACACAGTATTAAACATTATTATATTTACAATTAAAAGTATGATACGATCATTTGTCACATTGTTTACTCTGACATTGTGAAATATGTTTTACTGTCGCACATCTACATCTATACACTCTACTATTTTACACAAATCTTTCATCGTATGTATCTAAGGAAACACTCTATCATATTAGATTATATGATACTTCTATTATAATTCTACGACAACAATAGAATAATACTATAATAATTATAAAGCTTTAGAAAATTTTCCAACGTTATTCTTATCTTTGTTCACAACAGATGTACTTTTGTCTTTTGCGGTCAGTTTTCCGCACAGATAAATGCGCGTAGATATACAATGTGTTGTTGAGGAGAAAAACCTATTTTCTTACTCACTCGGCTATAATCGCATCCCATGCTAAAAAAATGTGTTTGGATTCTCTTGGGAAATCCAGTGGAGAAGCATTTGAAGTGCATCCAATTCTCTCGCTGCGATTAGCCTCTTCACGATCAAGTATGTACTCTGTGTAGAAGTACTTGTGACAATAGTTTTTAGATAACAGATAATACACAGCAGACAGAACACAGAACACTTGCGCGTTAAAACCGATCGGCCAGTGACTACCGAGACCGTTCACCATACACCTTCAAAACTAACTGCCGACGACTTTTGCTACGTAGATGAGCCACGAAGCAAGTAGCGAGTATTCATACTCATACATCCGAAGTACTCATACAGTAGAAGATAACACACGCATGTTGTACGGATCGCGACATAGAAGTCTAAATACTCCATTTTTAGATTCAAATAATTCATTGTTAAAAAAAGGCATTGTTTCTCATGTGACCCCACCTAAAAAAACAAAATTATCCGATCGGACTCTAACTGCGACAAAATGTAGTACAATTGGATTGCAATTTATGGAAAAAGAATTTTGCCATTCGAAAAAATATTTACCGAGGGGGCGTGGTGAAATTTTTGGATTTTTTGCAGATACCATCGACTTTAGCGGTTTGTAATTCTTTTATCATCAGTCAAAACAAATTTTATCTAATATCCTTTACAGTTTCGATAGGACATTTCAAGTCATTTTCATCGATCGTAAACATTTAAAAAAAATATTGGAACTTCAACAATGAATGTCAAAAATAAATATAAATATAAAACGAAAATGATTTTCACATTTTTTTCGAATTTGTACCATTTTTGTTTGGTTTCTTTTTGGGCTTGAAAGAAAGCTGAGGTTTTTACCTCTAAGAAGCTTAAAGTGAAAAATTTAAATAATGATTAGGGAGCTTTCACATATTACGTGACGCTTTGTAGGGGAGTAGTAGGTATGCCCTAACGTCACAAAGTGTCACATAGGAGGGGGCTCGTAAAGGTTTCGTAACAGGTAATGCTTCTCTGAAAAAAAAGGTAAAATTTATATCTCTATCGCTATATAAAGACCAATATTATTGTCACAAAAAATGTAATAATTTATAAGGCTGCCATCTAAGTAATCTATTAAGTTAATGTTTGAGAGTGCCTGGGGTGCGCGTTTGTCGGATCCCGCGCTTGTGCATCTTGTGCAATACCAAAATAGATGCTTTTAAAAGTGAATCACTGTAATTAGAACCAATAGAGATAAAAATATTTCGAAATTAAATGTTCAGAATTGAGCAATATTCTTAAACATACAATTTTTCAAATACTATCCGTATTCAAATAGGAACGATATAAAATTTAGATATGGCAAAATGAAAAAATCTCATTGTCAGAATAATAGTATATTGTGTAGGGGAGCGGCGGCAAATGCGGCGCGGCGGCTAATGTGGCGCGTTCGTGTTTTCGAATATCAACGCACTTTCTGCTTGCGGAGATAGTTTTATTACATGTATATATGTTTTCAACCTTACATGACTTAAAAATTGTGATAATTAAATTAATTTCCTGATTTTTATGATGAAAAGTTAGTTTTGGTTCTTTCGCTTGTATTGTCAGAGTAGCTAAAAACAAGTAAAAAATTACAGAAGTTTCGTGTAAACTTATAAAATTTTTTCGGAAATATACTGTTCCGAGTTTCTTGAATGCTTTAAAGTTTAACATTTTGAGTAAAAATAATAAACTTTTATGTAAAAAATCTTTATTAAATACTATTCACATGCGACTAATATGGCGCATTCAGGACTAAAATCGACAGGTAACTTGACGCACAAGTTTGTGGTTTGTTTGGATCCGAGAATTTTGTAGTAACAAAGTGCCGGTTTTAGTTAGAAGGTAAGAAATATTCACTCAAAGTAATAATATTTCGTTTCTAATATGTATAAAAAAGTTTTATTCCAATAATTATCGTGTATTTTAGAGTTATTTTAGAATAATTGTATTTTGAAATCGTTTTACCACTTTTCGGGTTAGGTTTGTTCTGACAGAATAAATATTTAGAAGGTTTAGAGTAATGATATTATTTGAATGTTGAATCATTATAACTGTAATAAATTTAAATTAAAAA
>CAKNYM010047135.1:20464-53680 GCA_932195095.1 Andricus curvator | reverse complement strand
TCAATCGTGTGCGAAACTATGAATGTTGCCGACGTTTCGTGAACATTCATAGTTTCGCACACGATTGAAACCCGAAAAATCTTTAAATTTTTAATTTAAATTTATTATAATGGATCATTGTGAAAGTCTTAAATCTATCATTATAACTGTTTTGAAAAAGAATAAAATTTACTTATTGTTAATATCATTTTAATTTATTGCTTATAAAACGTCTGTAAGCTTATCTTAAAATACAAAATTTTGTAGCACTCCTCAAATTATTGTGAGACAAGCTGCACTGTTAAAAAAACATTTTCTCTTCAAATTTCGGCAGACATAATCCCTCAAATATGGTAATAATATTAAACGTAAATATATTTATCTTATGTTTATTAAATTTTACTAATTTTTCTTCATAATTTGTTTTTTATTCAATAATTATGAATTGAAATCGAAACGCGCTACAATACCAAACAAGGTAGGACAACTTGGCGCAGATGCACTTTTTGGAAAACACATTAATTAACTTTTTTAATGAACTTCAATTAAATTTTCTCCATGCATAGAGCATTGGTAAGATATTAGCCTAAAAAAATATTTTTTATTACAATATTTTACTTTATATTTGAATTTTAATTGTGCATTTTCCTTTATGTGCGCCGCATTCGCCGCCGCTCCCCTACCTAGCAGTGAAACAGTCTTTTTATCCGAGCGTGAGTTTTGCAAACACGCAAGGATAAGAAGACGTTTCACTCCTTGGTACACACGATACTCTATGTAACAAAGATATGATTTACAGGTTTATCACGACTGAAATTTGAGGTTAGTTTGACGCGGCTATAATCGTACACGGTCGACTGCGAATTCGCTTGCGCGCGGTACAATTATGAGCCCATAATACTCCTAGGAGTATTGTGGACGCATTATTGTACTGCGCGCATGCGCATTCACTCTTGTTGTGTAAAGGGCTACTTTAAGAACTGAAGAGGCGCTGATTAAACGCGTCAATCATGCCTGCGTTACATAAAGAAATTTAGTTAAACAAAAATTAATTAAACAAATTTTGACATGAATCAAATGGATATTTGGCACTTTGTGGATGTTCAACTTTCCACTTAACTTTTGAATTGGTACATATTTGAACTTTGAATGCTCATTACCCATCATTAGAATTATCTGTGAAACTACTTTCCATGAACCTCTGCTTTGTTGAGTTTTAACTTTCAACCTAACTTTTAATTATCATTTTAGCATTTAACTGGGTACATATTTGAACTTGCACAGAAAAAACAAACACTTAATTTAATTCGAAAATTGGAATTATTTTAAGGTGTTACAAAAAGAAGCATCTGAAACCTGAAATTAAGAATTTGTTTTAAACATTAAAGTAAGCAAACAAAAACACTGAAATTCAGGCAGTAAATACCTGAAATTAAGGTAGTAATGACCGGAAATTAAGACGATATTTATACTGAAAAGGTAGTGTAAGGTTGAGATGACATTGAGTTAAGGACTCTCCTTGTTCGAAGAATCTCGAAGACTCACTTTTTTATTTATGTGAACACCACTATACAATCATACTTTTCGATGACAATCTGGACAAAGAAAAATGTGCGTTCCTTGAAAATCTAACTTTACACTAAACATATGAGTAGAAAATGCAGTTTTTACTTCGAAAAACAGTCAATAGAAAGTTCAAGTGTGACCTTTTAACTGAATACAATTTAAGATACACATACAATTCCGATTTTGTTCGAGAATTTTACAGACTTACGACAAAGCGTCACTTGAAACGCGGACTAGATGATAGAAACGGAGCAGAATACCAAGACCGCGTCGTGCGCATGTCCCAGAGCGATTAAGGCGGAGTCAACCTAAAAATTCAGTAAGGCGTACATCTCAATTTTAAGTAACGAAAGCCTTACATGTTACTTCAGGTTGCTTTAACTTACTTTCAGAACTGTATATTGAAAGTTAGGTGCATAGTTTACTTTATTTCAGTCGAGAAATGCTTATTTCTTATTTAAGATAAGTAAGCGCTTTATTCAAGATCGTGTGTATACTTAAATTTAGTTGCTTCCTTATTTCAAGACAAATTTTAAATTAAGTAGAATACAACTTTAAGCATACGTTTTTGAAATTGAAGAATTTTAAATTAGATTAAAATCTGTTGTAACGTAGTGATTTTTGTGCACGTGTAAGACAAGCTTAGTTTGTGTGAATAATTTTGATCGTGGCAACGCTGTTCTCATCACTGCTAAGTGGCAACGTCGCTTTACTCGTCTTTTGGGCCTTGTGTGTCTCTAGGACCCTTCAGTTGTTTCGTCACCTATGGTCACGCGAGTACGTCATCCGCAACGTTTGTAAGGCAATCAACTAAAGTACAGTTTAATGTCAGTTGTGTTGTTTTTACTTAAAGATCTACGGATAGTACCTCGTTCTAACAGGTTATGGGCCCCAGGATCGTTTTCGATGAAGTAAAAACGTAAAACAAAGCAGTGAGTGTCGTGGCGTTGTTTCGCTTTGTGTAGTGGGACGCCGTGTGAGCGAGTGAAAGCGTCGTATTTTGTGAAGTGTTTTGAAAGTGAATCAAAATGGCTTCGGCGCACTCAGTTCGTTTAGAACCTTTAGGAAAAGACAATTTTGACACTTGGAAGCTTCAGATTGAAGCACTGCTAATTAAGAATGACGCGTGGGGTTATGTGAACGGTAGGAAGCCCAAGCCAGCGGTAATGGCGGGAGATGCAACGACAGAGCGTGCGGCTGAACAATGGGAAGAAGCAGACCTGAAAGCACGTTCAGACCTGATTCTGGCGATTAGTCCATCGGAACTGAATTAGACAAAAGGATGTGCAACTTCAAACGCTGTTTGGGTAAAGTTGCACTAAATTTATCAATCCAAGGGACCTGTCAGGAAAGCCACGTTGTTAAAGCAACTCATCTTAAACAAAATGCAAGAAGGTGAGGACGTGCGCGATCATATTTCCAGATTTTTTGATGCAGTCGATAAATTAGAGGAAATGAAGGTCGATATTAACCAAGATCTCCTAACTATTTTATTACTGTATAATTTGCCGGAAAACTACGAGAACTTTCGTTGTGCAATAGAGTCGCGTGACGAATTGCCGACTCCGGAAACGTTAAAGATAATCGAGGAAAATGATGCGCGAAAGGTTCAACATCGGGATAGCGGTCAAAACGCGATGATTGCGAGTAAAACATTTAGAAAACCCGCGAATCGAATAATAATAAATCGGGCAGTGACGGGAAATTTCTGTTTAAGTGTTTTCGGTGTAAAAAGGTCGGACATAAAGCCTCACAGTGTGGTAAGGACAAGAGCGCTGATAACGCTAAGAAAGTGGAAGAAGTGAGTTATCTTGTGACTACCGCGACATGTGAAATTCAATCCGCGCTCAACGTCAAATCGTGTGTTTCTTCGCGTAAATGGTGTTTGGACAGTGGTTGTACGTCTCATATGTGCCACGACGCAGCGTTGTTTCAGTCTATGGAAGAACCAAAGCAATGCTCGTTGAATCTCGCTAGCAGCGCATCTGCGGAAATTAAAGCGAAAGGCACAGTGCGACTACTGGTAACTAACTTCAGTTGCGAAAATCACAGACCGAGGATGCACCGTGACGTTTCATAAGACTGGAGCAGAAATTCGTGACGAGCATGGTGACGTTAAAGTTGTTGCCGATCGTATGGACGATCTATACTATGTGCGCGAAATTGCGGAAAGTGCGGCAACAGTGGAAGAGAAGTCTCCGAAAACAAAGCTCGGCACGTGGCATCAGCGCATGGGTCATCTGAACGAGAGAGACCTGAAGAGAGTTGTCAGTGATGGCGGAATAGTGGGAGCAGAGGTAGAGGGGGAAGTGAGTCTTCCTACTTGTGAAATATGCTTGAAAGGGAAATTCGCTAAAACGCCTTTTCCAAAGGAGTCAACGCGGAGTACTGAACCACTTGTCATCGTACATACGGATGTCTGCGGGCCCATGCGGGTGGAATCCATGGGTGGAGCAAGATATATTGCGACTTTTACTGACGATTACTCGAGATGGTGCGAAGTTTGATTTCTAAAGAAGAAGAGCGATCTCCTGCCTGCATTCAAGGACTACAAGGCTTTAGTCGAAAATCAGTGCGGTAAGAAAATAAAACATTTACAATCAGACAATGGAAAGGAGTATTGCAATAAGGACTTCGACGATTTTCTGGCTCAGCACGGCATCAAAAGGAGGCTTACCGTCACACACACCCCTCAGCAAAACGGTGTGGCGGAGAGGAAAAATAGAACTCTGGTGGAAATGGCCAGATGTATGATGATTGAGTCGGGCCTGTCACCATCTTTTTGGGCTGAGGCGATTGCAACCGCCAATCATGTACGGGATAGATGGCCATCGAAAAGTATAGGAGGAAAGACTCCTTTTGAACTGTGGAATGGAAGAAAACCATATGTTGGTTATTTCAGAACTTTCGGGAGCAAAGCTTTTACTTTAGATAGAACACCGGGCAAAGGAAAGTTTGAGCCACGTTCGCAGGAGTGTATCTTCGTGGGATACTCTGAGCAGTCGAAGGCGTATCGGGTCTGGATTCCCTCAATAAGGAAGATCGATTCAACACGAGACTTGAAATTCGTCGATGAGCCTCGAGCACAGGGGACTTTTGAGGACTTTATCATGGAAGGTTGGCTGGAGAAGGAAGAAAATCCTACCCAAATTGAAAAATCTTCGAATGAACCAGGAAACGTGATGATTCCCTTGAAGTCTGTTGAACCTGTGGATCGTCAGAACGTGATTCATCGAGAAAATGAGTCCGAAGCTGCGGAATCATCGGACGAAGAGGATCGTGAAGAAGAGGTCCGGCAAGTACCGATTGCAGTTCCAGGGGAAGACCACGAAGAGAATTTCAAATGGCACTCGAAAATATTCAAGAAGTCCAAGAAAACGTTGAGTATGCTGGGATGGCTGAAATTCCAATCAAGGAAGCTCTGAATGGACCTGAATCTAACGAATGGATGGAGTCTATCCGTGAAGAGTTTCGTTCATTAGTGAAAAATGAAACATGGGATATTGTGAATCGGCCCTCCGACAAAAATGTGATTGGCTGCAGAATCGTTTTGCGGAATAAACAAGGGACGAATGGAAGTGTAGAGAAAATGAAGGCACGACTTGTAGCAAAAGGCTACACTCAGAAGCCTGGTGTCGACTTCCGTGAAACTTTCGCACCTGTTTCTCGGTTAAGTTCGATTCGTGTCATCGTAGCTGTCACAGCAGAGTTAGGCCTGAATATTCATCAGATGGATGTGACTACTGCGTTTTTGAACGGAGATCTGGAGGAGAAAATATACATGGAACTTCCAGACCTCCTCGAGGAAGCTCTTCAACAAATAGCTCTGGACAAGGTAGGCGAGAAAATGACTAACACAAGAGCAAGAAAAATGCTTAGGGATCTTCAACGAGATGAAGATCTGAACAACTTGTACCTGCTGCGGAAAGCGCTGTATGGTCTTCGACAAGCGGGGAGACAATGGTACAAAAAGTTGGATTGCAAGCTGCGAGAACTTGGAATGACACCCTTGGCGGCTGATCCATGTGTTTACGTAGGAAGACGAGAAAAGGAAATTTTGCTAATGGCCATCTACGTAGACGACATCGTCATTGCATCACAGAACGAAGAGTGGATAGCAGAAATGATAATAAGTCTAATGCAGGAGTTCGAGATGAAAGATCTTGGGAAGATTCAACATTGTCTAGGCTTTGAATTTACGCATGCTGCTGACAAGATTTTCATGACTCAAAGGAACCAAATTTCACAGATTCTAAAACGTTTCGGAATGGAGGATTCCAAACCAGTGGGACACCAATGGATTCGGGGGCAAAGCTGTTCAACCCCGAGAACTCATCGAAAGAAGAGATGGAAATGTATCCTTTTCGTGAGTTGATTGGATCTCTCATGTACCTGGCTGTCGGAACTCGACCAGACATCGCATATGCGGTCAGTTCACTGAGTCAGTTCAGCACTTGCTATGCGAAGGATCATTGGATCGCTGGCAAGAGAGTACTTCGGTACTTGAAAGGTACACTGAACCATGGAATATGTTTCCAGAGAAGCAATAAGGATCTGGAAGGATTTGCTGATGCTGACTGGGGAGCATGTCTCGAAGATAGGCGCTCCTACACCGGATTCGCATTCATTCTGGGAAGAGGACCTATCAGTTGGGAAGCGAAGAAGCAACGGACGGTTGCGCTTTCTAGCACGGAAGCGGAGTACATGGCTCTGACAGAAGCTACCAAAGAGGCAATGTACCTCAAAAGATTACTACAGGAGCTGGGAGTACGGAAGGATTCATCTGTCGTTATCTTCAATGACAATCAGGGGGCTCAGAAGCTGGCAAAAAATCCCGTATTCCACGCTCGAACGAAGCACATAGGCATTCGACACCATTTCGTTTGGGAAGCTTTGGAAAATGATCAGGTACAGCTTGAATACCTGTGCACTGGAGAAATGTTAGCGGACGTGCTGACAAAAGGACTGCCTGGTCCGAAGCACCGAAAATGTTTGCAGAAGCTGGGACTTGGACCTGCGAAGATGCCGAATTTCACAATCTCAGCTTGAGGGGAAGTGTTGTAACGTAGTGATTTTTGTGCACGTGTAATACAAGCTTAGTTTGTGTGAATAATTTTGATCGTGGCAACGCTGTTCTCATCACTGCCAAGTGGAAACGTCGCTTTACTCGTCTTTTGGGCCTTGTGTGTCTCCAGGACCCTTCAGTTGTTTCGTCACCTACGGTCACGCGAGTACGTCATCCGCAACGTTTGTAAGGCAATCAAATAAATTACAGTTTAATGTCAGTTGTGTTGTTTTTACTTAAAGATCTATGGATAGTACCTCGTTCTAACAAAATCATATTCAAAATCTAATTTGTAAATATTGTGCATGCTTTCATATTGTGATTTGATAATAATAAAAATAAAAAAGACGAAAGAAATAAAACAGAGAAGGAAGGGGATTTGGTTGGTTGCCTTCTCATTTTCCTTTCCTCTTTTTTATTTTTGTCTAAAGAAACAATTTTGTTTTTGTTTTTAGGAATTGCAATAGGAGCATTTTGGGGTGGTTGTCCAAATTTGATCGTTAGAATCTTGTTTTATTTTCAGGAATTATATACATATACGTTTTTACTGTGTGAAAGCGCTCATGACTTATCAATAAAATTATCTATGGTACAACCTTCCGTGAATTTTATTATTATACTTTCAAGTATATAGTTATTGATATCTGCGTGCGATAATGAGTATTTTGTATTATTTTACATATATTAATCGAATTGAATGAACAGCAAATTCACTCAATAAATATTCAACACTATCTACAATTGTACAACATAGAATTATTCTGTGACAGGGGCAAATCTATATTGGGTACTATAAAATATTACCATAATATTTTTTTCAAAAGTTCTTTGAAATGCACTATATTGACTGATATGAGAATTGTAGATGTACACAATTACAAATGAAGGAAAACGTGTTTTATATTTGATAACACATACGTTTGTATATCGTCTGTATCCGCGTTCCTAGCCTCGTTTCCGGTCAAACGAACCATGCTTCTTTTCGCACATATAAACGAATGGAAATGGCCAATGATCTAACTCGAGCAAAAGAAACAATACAAAAACATGATGAATGTATAAATCTATGAATTATTAGTTTGTTTTTACAGAAGTATGTCTTTGAATTTTTTTAAAATGACACGCGCTTTCCATAGTCATTGTAGAAAAAAACAATATTGTCATTCGGCATCGTAAGTACGTGTGGAAACGATTGAAACTTTTCAGTTTGAGAACAATACGGGACCAATATATGGTGATTATGCTTATCGGCAACCTTTATCTGTCGACGAGCTGCGCATAATAAAATGGTGCCCGTATATATTTTGCGATTTTTAACCTTTCTTCTTTCATACCTAAACATTTTATTATTATAAAAATGTGCTTTCAAATTTGTGCAAAAAACAATGTGCAACATTGTCCTAAATGATGAGAGATTAGAACAAGTTGACAAGTACGTATATCTAGGTAGTCTATTCACTAGCGACGGAAAACTAGATGGGGAGTTAGATAGGCGTATAAATAAAGGTAAACAGGTTATCGGTAGAGCAGGGTCCATTCTCACGCGATCGGCATGAAACCTCTGCGCACAATATGCGGGAAAACACTGATGGACAAAGTCCGAAACGAGTCAATCCTCAAAGAATGTGGTGCAAAAGAGACAACAGTTGACACATGGGAAAGAAATCAGTTAAGATGGTTCGGTCATCTTGAAAGAATGAAAGATGAACGACTGACCAAACAAGTGTATAAAGGTAAAGTAAATGGCAGAATGCCCAGAGGTAGACCGCCGAAAGAATTGTTAGAATCTGTAAATGAGACATTAATCCGAAGAGACATAAGAAGCCATAGAAACACGAGAGCCTGCATGAAAAAATGCATGGACGTGCAGGAAGCTAGAGTAGTATGCCAGGACAGAAAAGTGTGGCGACAAATAGTTTATAAACAGAGTGACAATAGAATGAATGACGCCTGAAACAAAGACCTTGGAAACTAATGGGACCAAGTGGGGAACCATACATAACAATTTTGTGAGGCTCTTCACTTGGGGTGATCGCTAGAGAGATTGATCAGCAACCTGGGTCGGAGCAGTGTTGCGGAATAAACGTGTCATTTAAATAAATAACACGAGAATTTCAGATCAATCTAAAATATCTATACCTAACACCTATATACCTTATACCTATATACCTAACTATACACCTATATACCTATTTAGCCCCTACCTATCTACTCTATACCTATATACCCATATACACACCACTACTTTCCAACCGAGCAAGTCACGCCTACCCCGAAAGGGAAATGGCTTAATGGTATAATAATAATAATAATACTGAGATACATCTTGTATTTCTTTATTCTTTAAAATAAGGTTTTTACTTTATTTCTTTATTCTTTTTCATAATTAAGAGAATATTATATTGTGTGACGAGGGAAGTAAAGATCAATACCTCTCGCGTTTAACACGATCTTTTATTTCATGTGTATGAAAATGTCACTTTCATGCTTGTAGAGCGAGAAGAAATTTGATGTTTACAACCCGCAGACGTCAAAGCAATCTTTTCACATGCGCATAAATCTGTATTACTGACAGTACATTATTTGTTAATCATTTATCCCGTCCAGCGGCGCTGATTTTTGTGAAACAGCTGGACGAAAGCAAAGATGTATCTTTGGCGAAACATCTTTCGAGAGGTAACCTTTCCCTAGGGACGAAAGTAATCGAATCTGCGATGTGCGCAAGCCCGGATATTGTTTGGACGTTCGTGGGTTGTAAACGTCGACTTTTTTCTTGCTCTGCACAAAGATATTCTTTACAGCAGGGACATGAAACGATTATTATGATTATAGTTCACAATTTGACTCAGCGGACAAAATGCGAAACTGCAGCGCTGATCACCTTTCTCCAAATTATATTTCTTAAATTTAAATGAAATATCGGAATTCATGAACTTTTTCGATTATATTTACATTCATAAAATATTAAAGCGATATAAACATATTTTTTTGCAGTTATAAATTAAAGATATAGTAAATTCAATTTATTCAGAAAAAAAGGATCTCTCTCTTTTCACTCCACTGGGATTAGAGGATGTATTAGATCTGTATTAGAGGATTTAACTTTGATCGATATTGTAGATTTCCATTATTCACAAATGTGTGATTGGATTTCTCAACGGATCGATAATTACCTTCTCCGATGATAATGCAGATTCGTACTTAATTAAAGATATAGTATAAGTTACGTGTAAAAGGTTTAATTTATGATAACAATATTTTATACTATTTTATCTATATATTTATATTTTGCACTCTGATTATGTATACCTAAACTCTTAAAATAACACGTATACTAGTAAAATACAGATGTCCAACAGAGGGAATTTACCAAACAATAGCACAAATTCTAGATCTTTTCATAAAATTGTTACGTTAGGCGGGTTCCACGTAAAGGGATTTCAAAGGTTATAATTTGACATCGGATGTTGACACGTCCATTTTGGTTATTTTGGCACTTATGAGACTTTTTCAAAAATTTCAACACAACATTTTGGCGAAAGGCGATCAGCGCCACAGTTTCGCTGTTTCTCCGCTGAGTCAAGTCGGGAACCAACTTCCTGTAGGCTGGAATGGCTGGCGTGATATACCCCTGCTCTGCAGGCGTATTGAAATTGAAGTGACATTGTCATTAGGGGTGTTAAAAAAAAAGAAGATCGGATCTCAACTTGCATTTTTGATCTTGTAGTACCTTTTGTGTTGAAAAATTACCATGTGGAAGGAGAAATAAATAACTCTGCCGGCCGCGCAAATTAAAAAGACACTTATGTCTGTTCAGTTTCGAACGTAGAAAATCAACGAAAACGATTTTATCTCGAACAAGTATTATGGAATTAATTTTTTATGAATAAATCAACATCATTCCTACAAATTGATGAATATTTTTCCCATTTTTTGTAAAAAATTTACATTTTCCGTTATTTGCGCTAACAAAATCGACATGCGGTTGTTCACAGAGAAAAAAAAGGGGAAAAAAGCCGCGAGTCGACTATCTGTAAAATAGCACTCGACCTTATTATATTGAAGACGAAGCCTTGACGCTTCAAAAAGTTAAAAAGACCGTGAGTTGACATACGGTCGTTTGGAGTTGTATTGTCATACCTGTGTTAGAGGCCAAATACAACTTTTTAGTGACTTACGGTTTTATCCTGCAGAGAATTACAAAATTTCAGTCGAAAAAAACTTGTTATTTCATAAAATCTATTTATTTTTTAGAATTCTCGTTTGCCTAGGTAGACGCAGTTTTCTTTTGCGAATCGATTGAGGTGAAAATTTCATTTTCGTCAAAAATGTGACATAAGTGTCTTTTCAACTTGTACGACAGATTTATAAACAGTTATCATATGTTTGTTTATTTATATTGCGAAAACTAGATTACAAACAGAAACAAAAACTTAAAATGCATTATTTTAGATTGTAGTTGGAACAATACTTATGGATAAAATAGAATTAGGAAAACATATTTCGTTAATTTAAACGTTCAAAACTTCAAGTACATCAAATCAAAGAAATATTCATTACCATTCATAGCACATTCATTTGGAACAATGAGTCATTCATTTGGTTTGAAATGTATATTTCTGTCTTTAATTCGTATATTTTTAGATTTAATGAAATATTACCCTCAAACCAATAGGTTGCACTTTCAAATCAAAGAATATTAACTTAATCCTGTTAAAATTTCTTTGACTGAAATAAATAATGTATTCAATTCAAAGTGCACATATTTATTTGCCTCAAATAAATATTTATTTACAAATAATCAAGACTCTGGCTTACTTCAGCCAAGTAAAATTCACTTGGTACAAGTAATCTGTTTAGTGTCTAGTCCTAGGACTAGTCCAGTCAAATTAGCAGTTCTGCTGGAACAAAATATCTGCAGAAATTTTTTGCTTAACATGTTTGGGTGGATATTCTAATGGAAATTGATATCCTAAGCTGTGTCAGACCGTAGCGTATATTTTTAATTAATAATAAAGTGAGAATTCAGATTTTTTTAAATACGTTAGCTTGGGCTGTTTCTTTACGAAGAAATCTTCATTTTACTGCATTTTCATTGTTATGAAATATAGTCCAAACGGATTTTTCTTATTAGATCTTCAAATTGTAAGGTTCAAAGTACTCAAAAACACTTTTCCTGAAATTCGCAATAAAAAATTAGCGGCTTCAGAGAGGGACGGGCTCTTATTTTTTAAACAATAACATTTTTTGCAAAATGAGTTCTTTGAACAATTCATTTTGTGAATCAACTCTTGGCTAGTATAATTTGTTGTTAATCAAGGAAAACTACTGTTCAGATTTGAACACAATTTTTCATATTACATTCTCATCCTAATGAGAAGGTATTGGTTTTATGCAAAATTTGACTTAGCCGGTGTTCATCAAATCTCCACGTTTTGAGACCCCCTGAGTCAGAAAAAACGATTTTTACGAAGTTGTCTGTTTGTTTGTCCGTCTGTAGTCTGTAGTCTGAAGTATCGTGTAGGCACGATAATTTTCGAAAGATTGATCAGATTAGATTTTGCTTTAGCACACTTTTTTGAGGCCTGAGAAGAAAGAACGAGTTCGTTAACCAGCTATTTTGGATGAAAATTCAAAAAGTAAGAGCATTAAAAAAATTGTTGAGACCATTTTTTTCAAGATTCAAAAATTCTATGTACGGCTACTCATAGTACTCGAAAACTCGAACAGCAAAATACATTGCACTGCAAGTACACAGCAATTATAAAATTATTGTTTACCCATGCTGCATAACAAATTGAGTTGAGAAAAAAATTATCTAACACATGGGCTCTACGTAAATTTTCCGTAGAATCGAATAGAATAATCAGATCTTTATGAGAACGAAAACTGTAGGTATGAAAAAAATATTGTTTATAACAATTTTTCAATAAAAGAAATTTCTTTCCATATCAGAAAAGTAGTTTTTCTTGAAGAACAACTATCCCCTAAGGCCTAAGTGATTTACGAAGTGAACTTTTCACATAACTTTTTTCACAAAGTTTCATTGTCTGAACAATAAAAATCGGTCTATTCCCCGCCTCACTCCACTATTTTTGTATTTCGAATTTAAGAAAAAATGTTTTTGAACTTTCGATCAAACTTCTCACCTATCTCTTAACGGGAAGCCACCATCAGAAGTATCAAACGCCAAAAACTCCATGTCTTAGAACGACAAATTTTTAGGGGCGGCACAGCAGCTGCGATTTTTTTTATTATTCCAGAACACGTTTGTTTTCACTTTAATTGTATTTTTTGCTTGTGACTGCATTTGAAAAAAACTAGTAATGAAAATTGAAAAAGGGCGGCAAATTTTTAGGAGCGGCAATGGAAGTTGAAAAAAGGTGGCAAAATTTGGGTTGGCCCAGGACGGCCTGAGACCTGAATCCAACTCGATCCGCGGCTTTGACGATGAAGTCAAACGTGTTATAAAATCGTTTGAATTTTAACTTTATTGCTAATGAACAATATACCTAGCAGTATTATATAGCTCAGGGTATCAGTATTTCATTAGAACGTCTACCTAAATATTTGAAACAAAAAATTACTATTATATATGTATTTTGATAAAGTACACGGAAAAAATTTATCCGTAAAAAAGTCACGAACTAGTAGCTAGGTCTCGGATATGAGAAAAATTCATCGGATATTTATGTATTTTCGTAAATAACCTGCGAACTTTGAGAAAGATTGACGAACTCGATGTTAAAATTCTAAAACGGTTCATCACTTTTTTTTTACGTAAATAATTACAAAAATATTACGAGTGATTGGGAAAAGATTCTCAGAGCATTCACGAGCTTGCCCGACAAATCTGGGAACTCGAAACTAGGTTCCCCTGTACGTGGCCCACACACACACTCTGCAAAACGCGCGGTGCGTGTGTGCGCTCGTATTTGTGCCCCGAGCTCTTCGGATGAGTGGCTAGAAGTTTTATAGTACCTATTTTGTTTGGCCTCGATGGCTGCGCGTGTTTACGCACTTCTGGTTTATTATTATTATAGATTAGCAGTTCGAACTCGAAAGTTCATTGCCTCATCTACCCGAGACCGCCACACATCTCTGTCTTGTGCATTCTCCATCCAGTTTAAGTAATCATGTCCTAGTTCTTTTAGATCATCCCTTACATTTTTCTCCCATCTGTTTCTCGGTCTACCTAGGGGTCTCTTACCAGTCGGTCTCCCTCTTAAAACTTGCGCCACTGTTCTTTCATTGCCCATTCTTGCTACATGCCCCGCCCATCTTAATTTACGCGCTTTCATTACTCTATTAATATTTGCTGACCCGTAGAGAGCGTGCAGCTCATCATTATGCAGTTTTCTCCACTCGCCGGTCTCTTCGTCCCTTTTTGGACCATAGATTTTTCTAAGTACTTTATTCTCGAAAACTCTAAACCTATTCTCTTCTCCTTTCGTCAGCGCCCACGTTTCACACCCGTACATGACGACCGGCATTATTATCGTTTTGTAAATTCTTACTTTGATGTTTCTAGATAGCGATCGCGATTTTAGTAGCGTGTTTGCTGCATAATAGCACCCATTGCCAGCGTGTAGCCGCGCATTGATTTCCGTTTTAATCTTATTTTCGCTAGTTATAATAGACCCGAGGTATTTAAACTCGTTAACCCTTTCGAATTTCATATTTCCGGCCATTAGATCCCCGTCTTAATTACTTTGTCCGGACCTGACGACGGTCATATATTTTGTCTTCGATTCGCTAACTTCCAAGCCAATCTCTTTGGCTTTTGCGATCAAGATTTCTGCATTTTTAGCTACCGTTTCTTTATCATCCCCTAGTACGTCGAGATCATCCGCATATCCAAGAATTTGTATTACCCCATTGAGGGTAGCACCGGTCGGATTCGCCTGCACTTGCCTAACCACGTATTCTAAAACTAAGTTAAAAAGGACGCACGAAAGTGCATCGCCCTGTTTCAGGCCATCGCGGATCGAAAACTCTTCAGATAAACTACCGTTTACGCGTATTCTACCCTTACTGCCGCTTAAGCAAATTTCGATAAGTCTAACCAATTTTCTTGGCACACCCAAGAACTCTAGGATCCAGTACATTCGCGCGCGTATAATAGAGTCGTAAGCTTTTTTAAAATCGATAAATAGCTGATGTACTGCTTCATTAAATTCCCATTTCTTTTCTAACAGTTGTCTAATTGTAAACATTTGATCGCTTGTAGATCGGTTTCGGCGGAATCCACACTGGTAATCCCCAATGATTTCCTCGGCAAAAGGAGTTAGTCTACTTAGGATAACATTAGACAGGATCTTGTAGCACGAAGGCACAAGTGAAATTCCCCGATAGTTGTTACAGTTAGTTTTATCGCCTTTTTTAAAGATGGGAATAATGATAGAGGTTTGGTTTTCGCGTTTGTGATGTGAAATACAATGTCAGATTCTCAAATTAGCACAGAGGGAAACGTAGTACACAGGTAGAAGGGGAAAAATGGAAAGTGTAGGCGGAGAGTGGAAAATTTGGAAGATTTTAAGACTTTCGAAAACAGACAATAAATCGGTAAAACTGTAAAATTACATCTGTACTGCACCCTCTGGGTGTCGAGCTAAATGGTCGGCTAATCCGAAGATTGCAGTCCTTCGAAGGCTAAAGCTATTAAATGTTCTAAAAGTGAAAACTGAACAGAATGTAGAAAGCTGTGAATATAGTCAAATTTACATTTTACAACTAGACTGAAATACACAAAAATGAAAAACTAGAAAGCGAGTGTGATGATAGTCACCGCAGTACCCCCCTGCCAGTGATGAAGTCACGAGAATCCGCTTTGTAGTCTGTCAGGAAAACGAACACGTCTGCCTGAACGTGTACGTAGGCCGGTATATGTTGAAACTGGCTCTGGAACTTCAACGTCTGGAATTTGTGACTCCTGGACTGGAGTTACTGCATCTGGAAGCGGCACATCTGGGATTGGAACTGCTGGATCTGAGGATAGTACTGGACGTCTATCAATAATAATTTCCACCGGTTGTGTCTGGTCGTCCTCAGAACTGCTCAGGTTGTCTGCCAGGATGTAGGCAGGTTTCAACCTCTCAATGGAAACTGTGACACTTTTTCCGTGGATGTCAATGACGAAAGTCCTGTCTAATCGAGAGAGCACTCTAAACGGACCATCGTATGGTTGCTGCAACGGTCACTTTACTGCGTCGTGGCGCAGGAACACGTATTCTGCCTTTGAGAGATCTTTAAATATAAAAGTTGACCTCTCACCATGTCTGGACCCGCTGACCGGACGTAGTTGGTGCATGTGTCCACGAAGAGTCTGCACAAAATCTGGAACTGACCTTGAGTCGGCCATTAATGATGTCGTCTGGCTCAAAAGTTCACCAGGAAGTCTCAGTGGCTGTCCGTAAAGTATCTCTGCACTCGTAGATTGAAGGTCTTCCTTCCAAGCCGAACGTACTCCTAACAGCACTGTGGGTAGAATTTCTGTCCAACGAGGGTCCTTGTGACAGCGAATTGCAGCTTTGAGCTGGCGATGGAATCTTTCTACCATCCCGTTGGATGAAGGATGGTATGCTGTCGTCCTGTAATGAGTTGTACCTGTCAAGTGATTTAATTGCCTGAACAGGTGTGACTCAAATTGTCTCCGTTGATCCGTCGTTATTCGCAGTGGAGTGCCGAACCTCGAAATCCAATGGTTGTGAAAAGCACGTGCTACTGTCACTGCTTCCTGATCCTCCATGGGTATAGCTTCCGGCCATCGTGAAAAACGGTCAATACAGGTAAGACAGTACCTGCAGCCTTCCGAACTTGGCATTATAACGATGTCGAGGTGAACATGCTCGAATCTCTGTGAAGGAAGCTGAAACACTCCTGGAACGGTTCTCACATGTCGTGTTACCTTCGATTGCTGGCAGTCCAGGCAGCTCCGAGTCCATTCTCTGCAGTCTTTCTTTAATGAAGGCCAAATGTAGCGCTGTGCCACCATTTTGACCGTTGAGTTGATTCCAGGATGCGAAAGTCCATGGATGCTCTGGAAAATTCTGGAACGTACGGCCGGGCTGTCGATGTTGACATGTCACAAAGTAGCGACGTACCTGTCTCGGGTATCCTTATGAGTTTCAGCTGTAATGTAGAACCTTCCTTCTTGAGTGTCTTTAGTTCCTCGTCCTCTTTTTGCGCTGCAGCTAAGGTTGTCAGGTCCAATGTGGCTTGGACTTCTTCGACTCCGGAGAGAGCGTCGGCGACGACGTTTTCCTTCCCAGATACGTGGCGGATGTCAGTTGTAAATTGACCAATAAAGTCCAAGTACCTAAACTGACGAGGCGTGCACTGCTTTTCCTTCCTCTGGAAGGCAAATGTTATCGGTTTATGATCGGTATATATGGTGAAGTCTCTGGCCTCTACCATATGCCGAAAGTACTTGACTGCTTCGTAAATGGCAAGTAACTCCCGATAATATGCAGCATATTTCTTTTCTGTGCTGCTTAACTTTCTGGAAAAGAAGGCGAGTGGCTCCCAGGAATCACTGACACGTTGTTGAAGAGCTGCTCCGATGGTGAAGTCTGATGCATCGCAGAAAATTGCAAGAGGCGCGGCAAATCTAGGGTGCGCGAGTAACGTGGCTTGTGCCAAACTCTCTTTACTCTTGACGAAAGCAGCTTCCGCTTCTGCCGTCCACGTCACTGGTGCACGTCCCTTGAGATCACCTTTATGAAGGTCGTTTAAAGGCGAATGAATCTCAGCTGCATTAGGTATAAATCTCCTGTAATAATTCACCATCCCCAAGTACTGTCTTAGTTGTTTCGCCGTTTTCGGTTGAGGGAAATTCCGAATCACATTCACTTTGTCAGGAAGAGGCTGAGTACCCCTGCTACTGACGAGATAGCCTAAGAATTTCACACTTTCCTGTCCGAACACACACTTTGCTGGGTTGATCACTACACCGTAATCCTGTAGGCGCTGAAATAGTATTTCGAGGTGCCGCATATGTTCTTCTCACGATGACGAGAATACCAGGATGTCGTCGATGTAAGCGTAGCAAAAATCGAGGTCACGCAATACACCGTCCATGAACCTTTGAAATGTTTGAGCTGCATTTCGTAGACCGAACGTCATAAAGGGAAACTCAAACAATCCAAAAGGTGTTGTGATTGCTGTCTTACAGATGTCCTCTTCGGCCACTGGAATTTGATGAAATGCCTTCACCAGGTCGACGGTCGAGAATATTTCCTTGCCTTCCAGCATCTGTGAAAAGTCCTGTATGTGTCTTACGGGGTATCTATCGGGTTCCGTCCTTGCGTTGAGTCCGCGAAAATCGCCGCATGGTCTCCACTCGTCACCCGGTTTCGGTACTATGTGAAGAGGGGATGACCAGGAACTTTGCGATGATCTGGCGACTCCAAGTTTCAACATAGCGTCGAACTCTTTCTTTGCAGCCTGGAGTTTATCGGGAGCTAGCCACCGTGGTTTGTGCGCGACTGGAGGTCCTGGAGTTGTTTTAATATAGTGGACTGTGCTGTGTTTCGTTTTAAGCTTGGAAGCCCCGTCAGGTCGAACGATATCCGGGAATCTTGACAGAAGGTCGTGGAACTGTGAAGAGCCGGTGATGATCTTGACACTTAATGCGTTCACTGTTACAGCTTCTCCGCACGCCGAAAGTGACGTGACTGAATCAATCAGTTTTTTATTTGTCGCGTCCACGAGAAGGCCATAGTGAGCTAAAAAATCTACGCTGATAATTGGATGCGTGACATCCGCTACCACTAACTTCCACACAAAATCGCGCCTAAGTCCAAAGTTCAAATTCATTATCGTTGTGCCATAGGTCGCGATTTTTGATCCATTTGCTGCGAAAAGTTCGTATCGCGATTTTTCACGTTGCTCACGTAACCCGGAAATAGGAATAACGCACAAGTCAGAGCCGGTGTCCACTAAAAATCGCATCTTTGATGAGGAATCCTTGATAAAGATGCGGCATGACGAGGTAGGTGGGCTCAGGTCGTTTGCCGCGATTAACGACCGCCCGTTAAGTTTCCCGCGTTGGTATTATTGCACGGTCCTGTCGAGCTTCCTGTGCTGTATGTACACGGTTGCGTACATTTCCTTGCATTCGGGCCGTAAGGGCTATGATACCAGCATACTCCTGTGCCTGCGTAACGTCCTCGCGATTGTGAGCGTCCACGAGATCGCGATCTTCCTCGGAATTGGGGTCTGCTATTTCGGATTTGCGAAACCTCTAATCTCAAACTCTCCAACTCCTGAGTTATCGGCAACATAGCCCGTCTAAATTGCTCGACCAGATCATTTTCTGGAACCGATGTCGCTGCAACTGCATTCCGAGTACTCATGTCAGTCGATGAAAAGGCTGAGGCTGTAAGATTGGAACGATTTCCTGACAAATCCATGATCGAATCAGCCAAATCTGCTACGCGATCCAACGCCAAATCCTTCTGTGCTGCCAGGATCGGTTGGATTTGAGATGGTAGACGGCTAAACCACAGAGTACGCAGCATTGAATCCGGCACCGAAGAGTCCGCTAATCCTTGTAGATGTCGTAAGAACTGCGACGGTTTTCTGTCTCCTATCACTGCCATCTTCAACAAACGGCGCGTCTTTTCTTCTTGAGAAGAACTTAATCTCTTAATCAGTTGCTCCTTGAGGGTCACATATGCATTTTGCGCTTGTGGGTTAACAATTATATCGCGCACTTCTTTAACTGTCCGTAGTTCGAGGGCTTGCGTAACTGCAGTAAATTTGTCTTCATCCCGAGTCACTCCTGCTAACGCGAAGTTTCGCTCCGTTAGCGAAAACCATAATTCCGGATCGGAAGGAATAAACGGTGACAACCGAAAATACGCCCGGTTATTGGTTAGCGCACTCCCCAATGCGTTGGCTATTATGTTATCACTTTCATTGGTTAATACCATTTCGTCGAATTTTATTGATATTACGGGCACTCGCTGTATTTCACTTGATCACAATCAAAACTGTTTCCCACTACACTTTCTGCACCAGTAGTTAATGCACTGCTATTTACTGATGTTTTTATCACAGATCACACGCGATTTTCCGAATAGATCACGTCGGGGTCACCACTTTAGTTTTCGCGTTTGTAATGTGAAATAGGTAGCAAAAGAATTGAGATTCGATTCTGAGTATCAAGACGATTTATTTTGAAGTGTACTTGCGGAAGGACGGAAGGTAACTGCCCTCCGCTACAATGTCAGATTCTCAAATTAGCACAGAGGGAAACGTAGTACACAGGTAGAAGGGGAAAAATGAAAAGTGTAGGCGGAGAGTGGAAAATTTGGAAGATTTTAAGACTTTCGAAAACAACAGCTACCTCTACAAGAATTAAAGTATATAACATTTGCTGCAAAGCTCAAATTTAAATGAATGTTCTATCTCTAGAAGTTTCGGAGTTTTAGCCTGGGAAAGTCGTTTTTTAGTGAATAATTTTTTTTTTGTCGAACACACGCGATGGAAATGCGACTTCTGAGGCTCGTCTTTCGACAACCTCGATCCTCAGCCGCATTTCCGTCACGAGTGTAGGACAAAGTTTTATGTGAATCTAGTGGGAGACGGCAATTCGACTCGCGTGATTGCCAAGTTCGCTGCGCTCGCGCGGCAAACTTCACACTCGTCTAGAATCGCCAACTTCTCCCACTCGGTGCACAATATACTATTAAATTTCGCGGAATCTAAAATAGACACAATAAGAAAACTTAATGCTCTCCAGGAGTATTGCAATATAAACATACTCACGGTTAATAACAACAAAACTAAATATACTATATTCAAGAAAGGTCGGATCAGCGCGAAACTCCTAGGTCTGAAATATGCTGGTATCTCTTTGGAATTTATTTCTTGTTTTGAATACTTGGGTACGATTTTTTCTAGAACAGGTGCTTTCAACTTAGCTGCACGTACAGCAGTTAGCAGAGCCAACTCAGCCTCAGCCTCGACGTTCAATATTCTAACTAGAACTAAGTGCTCCTCATGGTCTTCCATTCTCAAAATTCATGACTCTATTATAAAGAGTTCCTTATTGTATGCGGCTCACATTATCGCATTAAATTATCTAGATGTCTTCGAAAAAGCACAAGTCCGTTTTTTCAAAAACCTTCTGCGCCTACACAGAAATACGCCTGATTTCGTTGTCAGATTGGAACTAGGTCTACCCTGTGTGTCATACCAAATATTAAAAATGGCGCTGAATTGAGCGGCAAAGATTTTCCATACGGAAAACTCGCGCTATCCTAAACTTTGTGTACTAAAACTAGCTGAAACCGCAAATAGCAAAAATGTTAAATATAACTGGCTAGGTCAACTTATTAGATGTTTGGAGGGAGCGGGAATATGTCACAATCTTATGGATCTCAATGGTCCCAAGCTTATAACTCAAATCGATGCTACAGCTGATGGATACCGTGATTTTTTCCATTCGCGGGATCTGTTAAGATTGGAAAACAGCAACTTTAGTTATATAGACAGTAAAATCTTGCACAATGATGCGCTACCCCAGCAATATCTGCTATTCAAAGCTCCTTTCCTTTTTAAGCGCATTTTCGCTCAAATAAGAACTTCCTCCAGGTTCATCATTAAGTTGACCTCTAAAGCTGGAACAACTGTAATCGATCCACAACAGATTTGCCAGTTATGTAATCTAAGGGAAAATGAAGATCTTTTACACATCCTCGCCAAATGTCCAATCTACTCTCCCGTTAGAAATCATTACTTGCGCAACATTGGTATGATAAACGAGAACAATCTTCACTTATTGTTGTTCGTTCGATATACAACTTTATAAGCACATGTTTAAAAATCAGAGCTTTCTCTCTATTCAAATAATACACTGCCCGAACTCGACCAGTATAACCTAACAACCTA
Source organism: Andricus curvator (assembly GCA_932195095.1). Lineage (NCBI taxonomy): Eukaryota > Metazoa > Arthropoda > Insecta > Hymenoptera > Cynipidae > Andricus > Andricus curvator. Next base: position 32,172 of record CAKNYM010047135.1, on the reverse strand, counting down.
TATTGTACATACGATTTTATATCTTTTCATTCATTTTGTTATTTATCTTAATTTTATCGATTTTTGTAATAGTGGCCTTCCCTTGCCACATAATCTTGTATTCTTAGAGGCTATAAATGTACATACATACATATACTATTAAATAATAATTTTAGATTTCGGGCAATAACTTCTTTCCTATGCATGGCTAGTGAAAGTAGCTAGTAAATATATAAAAGTATACTCAATTTCGTGTAAATTAAAGAAAAAATCAATGCTCTAGCTCTAATAGGATCGAAATTATGGCCTTTTGAAAATGACCCTTTTTATTAAGTTCTGACAAACATCTTTTTTTAATTTCTCGTAAATATTTAGGTTATCATTACCCTTAAATACAACCAGAGTAAAAATTCTTCGACTTGGTTTCGACTTGAATTGCCCCCAATGAAGGCATGCTGAAGTCGAAAAGTTCGACTTCAGCATGTCTCATTTTTGATACTACATGTTTGTCCTGACAAAAAGGGTCATTCTGACTGTCAGAAAAGCTAATCTTTGTTAATGTTTAAGCAACTTTGTTAATTTTTACACAATATATATGTTACTGTTTATACCCAAAATCAGTTAAAACTAGTTTTAACTAGTTAAAACGCGAAAATACCAAGAGCATTTGTCAAAACTAGTTTTAACTAGTCAAAACGCGGAGTAACCAAGTGCTTTTGTGAATACCCGAAGAAATTTTAATTTTCATCTGATTTCGTGTTTTAACTAAAAATATCAGTTGAAACTAGATTCACCCAATTGTTCCTTTGGAATAACTAGTTTTACCTGCACTATTCAGTGAAAACCAGAAATACTGAGTTTGCAGTGACTTGTCACAAAAGAGTGATTAGTCACAGCTCGAACCACTTTTCCAGCTCACCCTTAAAAAAAACACGTGCTAGCAACTGGTCAAAGAAGAGTGATTGGTCACATCTCGAACAACTTTTCGAACTCTCCCTTTAAAAAAACACGTGCTAGCAACTGGTCACAGAAGAGTAATTGGTCACATCTCAAACCATACTGAATACTACAGGTAAAACTGGTTCTTTCAAAAGCACAATTGGGTGAATATAGTTTTAATTGATATTTTCAGTTAAAACACGAAATAAGATGGAATTAAAAAAACCTTCGGATTTTTACAAAAGGACTAGGTTACTTCCGTTTTGACTAGTTTAATACTAGTTTTGACAAATGATCGTGCTAATTTTGCGTTTTAACTAGTTAAAACTAGTTTTAACTGAATTCGGGTTAAAACGGTTACATATATATTGAATCCATTCATTTAAGGATGTTCATTTGTATTATACTTGTTTAACGACGATACCGAAAATGTTGTTTGTTTTTACGCATTTCTAACGGTTTAGGAGATCCTAATACTGCCGTACAAACTAAAAAGATACATAAGTCCAATCTCACTCGAACGGAGAAAATCGAGAAAAACTTTTTGCCCAAAGAACTCTGAGATCGAATAAAATTTTGAATAATCTAGATACACTATTTGGGTAAAAATAATGTGCTCTTTCATATTTTGCAATAAAAAATTGATTTTTTAAACAATTTCTATTAGAAAATGGACTTGCGATTTTTTACTAGTCGCGGAAAGTGAAAAATACAAGGCAAAAAGAACACAAAGGCACTTGCGGACGATGCCTTTATCGGCGAGCTCGAGCACGGCCTCAAAATACAACAACAAAACATACGTAAGGGACACTGTGTGTTCAGCGGCTGTCCCGAACTTACCCGAACGATCGTCGCTAATGTATAGCCGAATCTAGCCGGGACTTATTTCCCTTGGATTTCCGATCAGAGTCCGAGCTATTTCACAAGGCTAAAACATACGTAAGGGCAAGCGATTCTTTTCGTTTGTAAATTCGCTCCGCACTCGGTCAGTTTTACAAGGCAAAAAAGACACAAAGTTCTTTAGGTTCTTTTTGATTTGTATGCTGATGACGTATTACATGCCTTATACAAATTTTAGGACACGCAAAGTACTTTGTGTATCTTTTTATGCTGTATTTTTCAACTTTTTCGACTTTCCTCATTTATAAACAATCGTTTTTTGCAATAAATATTAATAATTAATAATTTTTATTAACACAGTTAGACGCAGCTTTTTCTTACGAATCCAACGATACCAAAAATTCATTTTTCATAAAAATGTCACTTATGTATCTTTTTAGTTTGGACGGCAGTATAGTCGTTCAGACCCACAGATTCTGACTTGAAATCACCCTGCTAAGACCATAAAAGTGAGATATTATCTGATGTCTCGTCTCCGTTTTGAGACGCAGCCAGACATCGATGTCTTGGAGACGAACTCAAGACATCACCAAGTCGAATTCAAGTCAAAACATTTTTACTCGGCAAGATACTAAACATTATAAGGGCATTTTTTCATATTTCTTTTTCCAGAAAAAAAAATTAAAAAAAAAAAAGATGTTTAACAAAATTTAATAGAAAAGGTCATTTTCAGAAGGCCATAACTTCGGTCCTATTAGATTAATTTTGTTAAACATATATTGTGTTAATTTCTCGCTTCTGTGGAGAACAAAACATGGAAAAATGCTCTCATAATATTTTGTATCTTGTGTTTAAAGAAAATGATAACCCAACGAATTACGATAAATTAAAAAAAAAAGATGTTTAACAAAATTTAATAAAAAGGGTCATTTCTCGAAGGACATAATTTCAGTCCTGTTTGAGCTAGAGAATTGATTTTTTAAAAAGATTTACTCGAAATTTAGTTTACTTTAATTTATTTACTGGCAACTTTCGCCTGCCATGCATACAAATGAAATTATTACTTAAAATCTAAAATTGTTAATAAACAAAAATTATTCACTAAAAAACGTCTTTTGCAGGCTATAACTCCGAAACTTTTAGAGAGAGAGAGAGAGAACATTCAGATTTATTCAAGTTTTGCAGCTATATACTTTAATTCTTGTAGAGGTACTTGCGACTTTTGATTGATTAGAAAGGAAAAATTTCCAAAAATCTAAAGTTTTTCCACTTTTTCTCCCATTTTCCAGATTTATTGAACGGTTTCAGTTGTTGCAAGATGTTCAGAAGCTAGAGCCTTCTTTTGTATGCTGAACTGAACGTTACAAGCCAATGCAATTTCATTTTCAACTTATTTTCATGAAAATATGTTAATTAACGTCTTTAAAAAAAATTCAAAATTAAGTTTTCTCACAAACGGCCCAAACGATTTTTTTTTTGCTCAAAATGATTGTGAAACATCTAGGGCTCTGACTTTGCCAATACCCGGTAAGTTGAGTTCTCGGGTGGGTACCCGAAAGCACGAGTATTACTCGGATACACGGGTAAGCGGGTGATAACCTAAATACCGGGTACCCGGATAGTGGGGTAATACCCGGGTAGTCAGGTAATACCCAAGTACCCGGGTAAGTTTCGGGTATTAGGAATATAGTAAAACAAAAGGTAACATGATCACAAATGTCAGATAACCATTCATTAAATTCGTCAGCATTCAGCGCCCAAAGCGACGAATTAAAATTAAAAGTAAGTTCCTGCTTAGGGATCGTTCATATACTACGTGACACGTTTTTCTTTTGTTTAGTTCGTTGTATCTTTTTTAATTGCATGGGAATTTTATTCTCATCTTTATTTAAACAAATGAGAAACGCGTCACGCAGTTTATGAACGATCCCTTATAACCTATTAGAAAAATTTTCAAATGCAAACTTACCGTATTTTATTTATCTTAGATTAATATAATTCTTATTAACTTTTGAGATAATGTGTAGAAATCCAATTGAAAAGTGTGCACATGGTCGGTTTTTATTTCTTCTTCGTTTTGCACTATTTTGCAAGATTTTCTTTAAGTCTTAAAATAGGTGATTTTTTTTTCATTCTCTTGAACGTCGTATAATATTACAGCTTCGCTAATGATTTCTTTTGATACTCAAGTAAAGGTAATAAAACCAACACGGGTGTATTTTTTGTTCTCTTTTCATTTGGAACTCGATGTCAAATGAGAAATCTTTAAAATTCAGAAAAATTCTTGGAATATCTGGTTACCCGGGTATTACACAATTATCCGGGTAGCCGAGTTTTCGGTTATTACCCGAGTCCCCGAGTGTCCGAGTAAACATATAACTATCCACCATGAAGTCCTAGCCCTAATTATGAAATAAACGCGCGTGTATTATTTTCACGTGAAACTTAATGTCGAATGAGGCATTTTTTAAATTCAGAAAATTCGTCGATTACGCGGATACCCGAGTATTATCCGATTATCCAGATACCCAGGTACCCGAGTTTTCGGTTATTACCCGGGTTTTTGAACACTAAAAAACGACTGAACAATTCTGGTAGGAAGATATGCATGTTTAGGTCAAACACCCGGGTACTCAGGTACCCGAGTAATTAGCGTTATCTCTAGCCCTGCACGGAGAAAAATAGATATTGAAGAAGACTATCTAGATATTAGTAGTAAATATCTTAGCGATTCAACTATGGGACATAAATCTAGATATTGAAGTAGAGCATCCATAGATATTTAAAAGAAGATTTTACCTGACAATATCCAAGATATTAAAGGGCAGAATCTAAGATATTCAACAAATATTTTTTAATTATGCAAAAATTACCTGTAAAACATGCCAATTTCTATAAAATCCAAAAGGATTTTGCTCTGTTCTTGATGTCCGAATCCTCGAGCATTGATAATAATACGCTGTTCAAGGCTACCATAAGTGATGCCTGCAGCGCCAAGTCCTAATTTTCTTTAGAAAATTATGATATCCATGTCAAAAAACACTTAATCCATTTTCCGCCAAAATTTTTAACGCAATATATAACCAAAAAACCACAACACACACGACGATTGCTCAAGATACGGACAAAGCGGTGTTAAAATCTTTTGGCGCCACGCCACACGTCAACGACATTGCTCCGATAAAATTTCGCTTTTTTAATATCTTAGATATTAACGGTTAATATCACACATTTTATCCTTTTAATATAAACAGAAATTGCCCTTCAATATCTTGTAAACTGAATAGAAGATATTAGATATTATACCGTAATATCTGTATATTATGGATAAATATCAAAGTTTTTAATATCTACTTTTCAATATCTATTTTTCTCCGTGTAGAGACATTGCTTGAAGCAAAATCAGAAAAAAACTCGTTCTGGTGAAAATTCGTTTAGGTTTAGGATATCGAAGTGTCCCCACATAGCACACTTCCCGAAAAAACCAGGTCTGTCCCAGTTTTTTTCGGGAAAAGCATGGGTCTAAACCTGGACAGATCTGATCTTTTCGGGAAGTGTGCTATGTTGGGTCTCGTCGTCCCGACATTCGGGAAGAGTAGTCCATCATCTTTTTCAACTCCCCAAATTTTTCGGGATGACTAGACACAGCCTTAGGATATTGGGTAAACAGTTACCGACATCTTCAAAAACCGTTTTTAGAAAAAAAGATTATTCATTTATGTGTTTACTGTCTAGTAACGAAGACGAATTCATGCAAAAGGACAGATTTTTTTTCGTTTTTAGACAGTACCCAATAATATAAATATTCTTTGCCAAACTCTTTAAAATAAGTCATTCAAATTCAGTGAACAAAATCCCACATTTAGTGAACGGAACCTGTATTTATTTTGAATTTAGGGGAATTTAGAAAATTATTCGTGAGAAATATCACGTAATTTAGTGACTTTAGACAATAAAGAACATCATGTTGTTGAAAGAATGAAAGATGAATGACTGACCAAACAAGTGTATAAAGGTAAAGTAAATGGCAGAATGCCCAGAGGTAGACCGCCGAAAGAATGGTTAAAATCTGTGAATGAGACATTAATCCGAACAGACATAAGAAGCCATAGAAACACGAGAGCTTGCATGAAAAAATGTATGGACGTGAAGGAAGCTAGAGTAGTTTGCCAGGACAGAAAAGTGTGGCGACAAATAGTTTGTAAACAGAGTAAAAGTAGAGTGAATGAAGCTTGAAACAAAGACCTTGGATACTAATGGGCCCAAGTGGGGAATCACACATAATAATTTTGTGAGGCTCTTCACCTGGGGTCATCGCTAGAGAGATTTATCAGCAACCTGGGTCGGAGCAGTGTTGCGGAACGAACGTTGCATTTAAATAAATAACGCGAGAATTCTAGATCAATCTGAAAAATCTATACCCCCTACCTCACATTACTCCTTTTCTCACCGAGCAAGTCATGCCTACCCCGAAAGGGAAATAGCTTAATGGTATAATAATATAACTGTGGGTTTTTTTATAAGAAGAGAGTACGTTTTCGTCGAAAAGGAATACCTTCGATATTGATTGGTTATGTTCAGTTGTTCATAACACAACTTTGCCAAATATATTTTGGTATGTCGGTGATGGATTTTTGAGGTTCGAAAATCCGAAAATAATTAAACAGATACTGAACATTCAAGATTTGTAGGAAATGATTTCCTAAGAACGAAGAAAACAAACTGCAATATTAAGAATATGGATATTAATAATAATGGTGCGTATAATTCACTGTAAACTTGCTTCTGTTGGGTGTCGTTCCCTGATAGATATGTATTTCGTTCCTTCCAAAAAATAGGTTTTCTCAAGGCCCTCAAAATAGGCGTTTGTTTCGGTGATGAGTTCTTCATTCGACCCAAATCTCTTACTGCCCAGCTATTTCTTCAGGTTTGGAAACAGGCAATAGTCGCAGGGGGATAAATCTGGAGAATATGCTCGATGTGGTAGTAATTCGTAGCCCAATTGATGGAATTTTGCCATCGTGACTACACACGTGTGCACCCGTGCATTTTCCTGATGGAACAGCACCTTTTTCTTCGACAAATGCGGTCGTTTTTGCTTCAAATCAATATCGAATCTGTCCAAAAGCTCTGAATAATATTGGCCGTTGATCGTTTTACCCTTCTGAAGGTAATCGATGTGAATGATACAGCGTACATCCCAAAAAACGGTGGCCATGACCTTGTTGGCCGACAGACCCATCTTGGCCTTCTTTGGTGCACGTTCACCCGGAGAAACCCACTGTTTTGATTGTTCCTTGGTCTCTGGTGTGTTGTGATGGATCCATGTTTCGTCCACGGTTACGGAACGGCGCAGAAACTCGTTCATATTGCGGCTGAACATCGCCAAACACTCCTTTGAAGTGGTCGCACGGTTGCGCTTATGGTCGAGTGTGAGCAATCGCGGCACCCATCTCGCGGATAGTTTTTTCAGGTCCAAACATACATGTAACTCGCGAACAATATTCGTTGCACATTTTTCTCAAGAAATGATTTTAATCACGAAATTGTTTAATTTACGGACGATCTGTCATTCGCGATGCATTATATGTTTCATCCTGTTGCTATGATATCTTTACAAACAAATGAATACATATTGTATGCGATACTTTAGCCAAACTCAAGTATAGATTAAGTATATCCTACACTTGAGCTATACTTAAGTATAGATGAAGTATATCATATACTTCATATATACTTTAGCTATACTTCATCTATACTTTAGCTATACTTCATCTATACTTTAGCTAGACTTTAGCTATACTATTTCAATATACTTGAAGTATGGGATCGTGTCATTTACCATACATGTCTTATACTTCTGAAAGTCAAAGATTGATCAATCCCATACTTATAATTTTTACCCGGCATAACGTTGATCTTCTAGTTTGTTCTAATGAGAACCTTAACGATTTTTTTAATCTTGAATCTAAATACTCGGTAGAGATGGTTAAAGCAAAATCAGAAAAAAAATCTCGTTTTGGTGAAAAGTTAAGGATATATAGATATTATATATATATATATATATATATATATATATATATGTATATATAAGGAAAAATATAAGGAAAACTTAATGGCATCCCCGAAGATCCTGAGTTCGTTGACAGAAGCGCTATACGACATCTTTGCGCTGGAGAGACCTATACATACCTGGGCGTGCCACAGAGCCGCATTCAGGACGTGACATCTATAAAGGATTCTCTCCGATGCAGATACAAACGTCTCATCCGACGGATATGGTGTTCCGAACTGTCGGCGAGGAACAAAGTATCTGCAACGAACATGCTTGCCGTCCCCGTAGTACTCTATTGATTTGAAGTAGTTCCATGGATGAAGGACGAGCTCAGATCTCTCGATATCGGGTCCCGAAAGGTTATGCACATGAACAAAAGCATGCACCTTAAGTCTTCTGTTCCACAACTTTACATCTCACGCCGTCAAGGTGGTCGCGGAATACTGAATCTTGAATGTCTTCATAACAGGATTATTCTGGGTACAGCACATATGGTCGCAAATGGACAAGATCCTCTTCCTAAAATGGTCAGGAAACACGAAGAAGTGGGCAAAGGGGCGTTTCTGTACAAAGCAGCGGAGGAGGCTGCTGAAACACTCGGCCTTGACTTCAATATTAGGGGTAAGCAAAATGCATCAAATCTTATCCATCTTGAATACTCACTCCTGAAGGCCCGGATTAAGAAAGCACAGGAGAAAAACTTCCGCGAACAGCTCCTTGACAAGAGGATGCACGGCATCTTCCACATAAATGTGGAAGATCAGTCGATGTCGTATGAGCTAACGTTTGCTTTCCTTAGATCACCAGGATTGAATTCGGGCACGGAGGGTTTCATTTTTGGCATGTCAAGACGGTGTCATTTACACTCTAGCATACCGTCGCCACATTTTGAGCCAAGACATTCTTGATGATAGCTGCAGAGCGTGTCATGCATACCCCGAGCATCTTGGACACATACTATCTAGTTGTCCAACTTATGCGGTACCACCTTCATCCAAAGGCACAATGCGGCACTAAGAGTGCTTTATTACCATCTCTGTCACTCTTACGGCATTAGCCCAAATACCTCTCCGCTAAACGCTCCTAGAGAAATAGAGTCAATTGTCGAAAATGAGAAGTGCCGCATATACTGGAACTTCATATTCTCGACAATTGTTTCTGTTGCGCACTAGAGGCCTGACATAGTTCTCCTTGACTTCGAGAAGCGAACCATGTTCGTTATCGAATTTTCAGCACCAGCTGAAAAAAACGTCACAGCCAAGGAGAAAGAAAAGAAAGAGAGGTATAAAGACCTTACAAGGGAGTTGTGGCGGTTATACCCGGAATATTCTGTTAAGCTAATCGTCTTGATCGTCGGCGCTCTTGGAAGTGCCATGGTTTCACTGGTTAATAGCCTGAAAAGCATCCCTGCGTGTCAAGAAAATGCTGAGACACTTGCGGGAAAAATGCAGAAGGCGGTCGTCCTTGGGTCGCTCCGTGTCCTCAGGGTGCACGAGACTTTTGCTGGATCATCGTATTGAGTTCGTCGCAGACTTTAACCACTTATCTCACGGTCGTGAGACGTAGTTACCGCTGAAATTTTACCGCTATTTCGCTGGTAGCGGGTGCAATTTTTCAGATTAGCACCCGCTCCCGGCGAAATCCTGCGGTTGTCCTTACGACAAACTTTTAACTAGATATATATATATGTGTGTGTGACGTGCGCCGAAGAAAGGGGGCTTACTCTAAAAAAATCGAAATCGAGGTTTTTACACCTTTCGATAGTTTTTGAGTTGCTATTTTTAATGAAACCATCGAAACAAATTTTCGAACGTTATTATTGCTAATAATTGAGTTGTTAGGTATCCGAGTAGTCTGGCTTTCGCTCGAGAGCTCGAGATCCCGTGAAACACCTCCCTCCACTCACCACTACATCTCCGCGTCTCATCTATACCCGTCCGTGAGCCGCGTGTCCGACCTATCTCTTTCCTCTTGAGAATGTAGTGGTAAGTGGAGAGGGAAGATTTCGTGGGTCTTCCCTCTCTCCTAAAAGTCGCGTCTATCCGGTAGACTACGACCGCTCGCCCTGAAAAATCTCACTTTTCAGAGTAAGCCCCCTTTCTTCAGCGCACGCCACACACATATATATATATATATATATATATAAATTAAAATAAAAAGTTAAACAACCACCGCAGGGTCCCACTAAGAGCAACTGCCATCCAACAAAATGTCAATAGCCCCCAGTAGCACCGCGGTAAATCACGCCTATGGCCACGTCTCACAACCGTGAGATGGGTGGTCATAGGCAACGAAAAAATCACAACGACATACCGGCGAAACCCTCGTGTGTCTTGAGGACACGAAGCGACCCAAGGATGACAGCTTTCTGCATCCATCTCGCAAGTGCCTTGGCATATTTTTGGCACGCGGGTATGGCTTTAAGGTTACGAACCAGTGATAGTTTCGCACCTCTGAGAGCACCTATCACAAGGACAATTACTTGTACCGAATATTTTGGGTACAGTCGTTGTAGCTCTCTTTTAAGGTCTTGATACCTCTCCTCTTTTTCATTCTCCTTTGCAGTGATGTTGTATTCGGACGGAGCCGAGAATTCGATCACGAATATAGTTCGTTTCTCGAAGTCTTGGAGAACAATGTCAGGCCTCGAGTGCGCAACGGAGACTGCTGCCCGAAAATCGTAGTTCCAGAAAATTTGGCACTTCTCGTTTCGGACAATCGACTCTATCTCCTTTGGAGCGTTCGGCAGGGCAGGGTCGCGGCCAACACCGTAAGAGCGACAAAGATGGTAATAAAGCACTCTTAGGGCCGCATTATGTCTATAGATATACGTCGTTCCCGCTTGGGTCGGACACCCCGATAGTATGTGTTCTAGGTACTCAGCGTGTGCATGCCACGCTCTGCACCTATTACTGGGAACTCCTTGACATAAAATGCGCTCACGGTATGCTAAGGTGGAAATGACACCGTCCTGGCATGCGAAAATAAAACCCTCTGTACCTGAATTAAGCCCTGATGATTTGAGGAAAGCAAAAGTTTGCTCCTTCGACAAGGACTGTTTTTCTACATTTCTGTGAAAGTTTCGGTGCATTTTCTTGTCGAGTAGCTCTTGGTGAAAATTTTCAACCTCTGATTTCTTCACTTTGGTTTTTAGAAGTGAAGCATCTAGATGAAGTAATGCACTTTCCTCACTTCTGGTGTTAAAATTCAGGCCAAGGGTCTCGACCACTTGCTCCGCGGCTTTGTAAAGGAACGCTCCTTCGCCAATCATCTCGTGATGCCTGACCATCTTTAGGAGAGGATCTCTGCCATTCGCAACGATGTAAGCTGTACTTAGAACAAACCGGTTATGAAGACACTGGAGATTCAGAAGTCCGCATCCACCTTGACGGCGTGAAATATATAATCGCGGAACTGACGAATTGATATGCAAGCTTTTATGCATATGCATGATCTTACGTGCAATGACATCAAGGGCCTTAAGCTCGTTCTTCGTCCATTGAACTACCCCAAACGAGTAGAGTAGAACCGGGACGGCAAGCATGTTAGTCGCAGATACCTTGTTCAACGCCGACAGATTGGAAGACCAAATCTGTCGAAGAAGATGCTTGTGTCTTTTTCGGGGAGACTCCTTCACTGATGTTACGTCCTGAATGCGGTTTTGAGGCACGCCCAGGTATGTTGTAAGGTCATTTCCTGCCCGTTGGAAATTCCTTACTAAAAATTTTGTAAAATGGCCTACCTCAACTCAGTCCTCCATTGTAGTGCCTTGTCCCTAGCTAAGCTGAAAAAAAGTAAACGAGAGAAGACAAAATATAGGCAGGATAGGCCCAAGTGGCTTATCAGGGCCGAAGGCCTGAGAAAGATGAAGTAGGTCAAAAAAAAAAAAAAAAAA
>CAKNYM010047135.1:10186-20364 GCA_932195095.1 Andricus curvator | reverse complement strand
AAAAAAAAAAGCTGAGTTAGCGTGACTCAAAGAACAGATCCATTATATTCTGAATTTTATTCCGATAAAATTATGAAGTCATTAAGTCCCTATTGCCAAACCTGAAATTGAAAGAATTTCACGAAAGGAAAGGGGGGGGGGGGGTTTCCTAACCAATAATTTTTAAATCACGCACATCCTTTTCCCAGGCGCTTGGTTTTATTATCAATAACACATATAAATTTCCGACATATTATTCTTTATAAAAAGATCGGTCGCGCATTTCCAAAATCCCCACTACTCAACAATAATGTCCAATTTTACCGGTACCTACTTTTAAAACGCGGAAACCTAACTCTAACCAAACCTATGGCCACGTGGCCCGGAATTCGCCATACTTTACTTTCACAGACTTTCACAAAAAAAAAACTAAAGAGTTCCTTTAAATAATACAAACCCCAATCTCACCATTATAAAGTGAACTCGCGGTCGGTTCCCCAGAATATATTACAACTTAACACCGACCACGAGGTACGACGCGAACAAATTCCAAAACGTTCGTCATTTCCGGTAGCAAAGTGGAACTCCTACCCTAATTTCGGAGCACTCGCGGCAGGTTTTGTTCGAGGCGTGAAAATCGAGAAATTCAACTTCCCGATTTTCACCTCCCGAAGAAAATTTTGCGGAACGCGAAACTACGGATGACGAAATCGCGAAACTATTAATACTCCACACCGAAATTCCCAAACGAGATTCTCCCAAAAAAAAGAAAAACGCGGCACTTAGAGGGCTGGCTGAGCGCTTTGGCGGTACTTGAATTTGACGATAAATTCCATGAATCATCCGCCAACACTCTCCGCCAGAAATAAAAAAAAAACACTTACCCCTTCGTGCTCGAATTTTCTCCACGTCCCTTTGACAATTTTAAACATTTTTTTTTGTTATTATTCGTTATTTTCGGTTATCTGTACAATTTACGATCCTCCTCATGGAGGGTTCGGAGCGAGAGTGCCGAGACGCGCAACGCATAGTAGGCAGGTTCGCTTGTCGGCTTCCTTCCTGTTGTCCAATCAGAGCGTCGTACCCACATGTCTCGAGGTTTTCCGCCAATCGTAGCTCCCCGGATCCTCGACGGCCGCCATCTTGCTGGAAGAACATACCGGTATCTCTGCCGCCAAAACAGAAGAGAACTTTGTTAATGCCAAAACCCTACGATTCTCAGTGGAATCCTTAGTTAGTTTACGTTTTCCACTCAGAATCCTTAAGTATTAGTCAGAAGAGGGTTTTATTTAATGGAGTGGTTTCACCGAGTCCGAGCGCCCTCTGTCACTTCCGGGACTTCCGGAATATGGTTTTGAAGAATATGAAATTGGGCCATCCAATGAAGTGTTCAGTCCCATCTCCTTCTCTTTCCAACGTGTCAGCTTCCTTCATTTACTCCCCCGTGATCGGTGAGCGCCAGTCGATAGGATAGAAAAGGACAGACCATCGGAATGCTCCTTCCCTCTCATGGACCGAATGTGTGGAGATTTGCATTTGGAATGAGGGTGGGACTGACAGATGCCGCCATCTTGTTCCTCTTTGGTGTGAGATACTCTATCCTGCTCCCCTCCCTTGGCAATGTGGAGAAATACTGGTCGGAATCCGTAGGCCAGAAAAGGATAACCTGTGTCCAAGTTCTCTCCCTCTCTTTCTGGCTTATCGTGGTAGGACCGCTCTGTCGTTTTCGGGACGTGTTGTTGTTGAAGTTGCTTCGCTGTCAGTTTTCTCTCGACCGAAGTTTCCGTTCTCGGGACAATAAGTACATAAAAAAAAGGAACAAAAGGAGCGCATGAATAAATAATTCGATGTCTTGCCGAAAGTGCCCTTGTGGAGTGACCCTCGTTCCGAACTCCCAAGTGAAGAGAGAGGACGCTTATTTAACCAGTGCCAGTGGGGAGGTTATGTTGTTCCACAACAACAAGTGACAGGTAGTAATTTTACCCTGTCACAATGTATAGGTCTCTCCAGTATTAAGATGTCTGATAATACTTATATCCACAAGCTCAGGGTCCTTGGGAACGCCAGTAATCTTTCCTTTCTTCAGATAAATTTTGGCACACTTGTCCAAGCCAAAGTCCATCCCAATCTCTCCTGTGTAGTTCTTGGCAATATTTATAGCAGTTTGAAGTTTGCTTCTACCAGAGGCATAGATCTTCAGGTCATCCATATAAAATACATGAGTGACCTTATGCTCGCGCTGATTACTGTCGCCACAGAGGTATTCAGGAGAATTTCGTAGTGCGAGAGATAGAGGCAAAAGTGTGATGCAAAAAAGCAAAGGGCTCATGGTATCACCTTTAAAGACGACCCTCTGGAAGGTGACGTTGTTCCTTGTCACACGATAATTTCTAGATGAGATAGTAAATCTAGTTTTCCAAAGAGGCATCAATCTCTCTATGCATCTCACTATTTGTGGATGTACCTTCAAGCTTTCCAACAGACAGATGATAAGTCTATGAGAGGTTGAATCGAAAGCTTTCCGGTAGTCAATCCAGGCCATTGACAGGACGCGCTGATGGGCTGCAGCGTCTTTACAGACACACCTGTCAATTAGCAGGTTCTCTCGACAGCCTGCTACACCTTTTTTCGAGCCACGTTGTTCGTACATCTCTCGCCATACAGGCTCAAGGTTGCACAAGTTGCATTTTTTTGGCAGGAGTATAATGCGTCCTAACACCAGCCACTGCGGAATGGGCGTCTCCGACTTTAAATATGAGGTGAATATGCGGGCCAAATGTTGGTGTGTAAAAGTAAACTTCTTCCACCAAAAGTTCTTGATACAATCTGGTCCAGCAGCGGAAAAGTTCTTCGTGCCTCTAAGTGCTTTTTTCACCTCTTCGGCAGTGATTGATGGACATTCCTCCTCAGATTTTATGAGGTTGTCGCAAAACTCCTTGAAGCGGATGATATTTTCAGTATCTTCTTTCAACTCTAGTGTTTTCGGGATCTTGTACACCTATCTCCAAAAAGTCTCTACCTCCTTGGGCTTGGGTGGATTTTTTACAGAAACAGGTAGATCGCTGAAGAGGCGCGATGGGTCAGCGAGAAACTGTTGATTCTCCCTGATCCATCTCTGCCTCTTCTGTATTCTCCTCCTTGCGTCAGATAACAGCCGTATTTTGTCAACAATATGCTGCTTGATTGTCAGTAGCTTTGACTTGTTTAGTGTGTGATTCAAGATCCTTAGTTCTTGGGCGAACTTTCGAACCTTTTCCGTAAACGGTCTACCAGATGTTATGTAGTCAATCACACATTGAACACGGGACGCATTCTGTCTTGCCCATCCAATCTTCTTGTTCAGTTGATGCAAGCGTCTTTTGGTCTTTTGATCCATCGTTGGTTTCAGCCTTCGATTTGAATCAGCCAAAGTTCTCGCAGCACCATAAACTGAGCAATTGATGGTACAGAGGTGGGACTCTTGCGAGATATCTCCACGAAGGAAGGCATCCATTTCAGCCAGATCTTGGGGCTTAGGAGGAACTTGCATGTTAATGTTCCTTCTAGTAATGAAATTGCGATCATCTCTCACAAGGTGCCTGCTTTCTGCGGTTGGTCTCCATGTCGCTTCCTCATCTTCGTCTGCAGCTTCATAAAGCAGCGGTTGGGGAAGCGCTCCGCGTACATATCCATTTTTCCGGAGGTAGTCGGCTTGATTTCGCAAAGACTGATGCGAAACGTGCTGAAGCTCTGGGTGTTTCTTGCACCACAGAGTATGCATACGCGCCATAAAGCCTCCGCGAACAGGGGTAATGCTGGCATCGTAGCAGTCTAGCACGTCATCCCTGAGTCGATCCGTCCACTCAATGTGGGCGTTTCGCCGGTTCCTCGTCGTGTTTCCATCTTAATTATTTTCAGCACCCCGAACTCTAGGCTGATCAGCATTGTTTGCCGACCCATTGTCGGGTGCTCTGCGCGTTCGATTGTCTTGAACCGCATCTACAACATTTTGGTGTTTTGGTGGTTTCATTGTTGTTCCCACGAGTAGCTAGGGAAAGGGTTAGTCCGTCCTTGTAGAGCCCCGCGTGCAAGGATAAGGCTGATACCCTGAGAGGTCGCCCGGTATCCCAGAGTCACCGTTTGAGACACCTAACCCAGGTGCCATTCAGCTTTCGGCACGGTTGTTACGCCTTCGCCTAGGAGTTATTACTTGGGGACCATCCCTGGACAATTGTCCGCGACTGCTTATTAATTATTGTAACCATATTCAGCAGAAACCCTTGATACAGGAACCCTCTATCCGCATCCCGAGTTCGGTGGCTTTGTCATAGGCCCTTCGGTTCTATTCCAAAGGAATCGAAACCGAAACCGATGGGTGACCACAGAGCACGACGAAATCACAGCGATAGGCCGGAGAAACCCTCGTGTGACTTTAGGACACGAAGCGATCCAAGGATGACAGCTTTCAGCATCGATCACGACAGCACCGATCACAAGGACAATTACTTTAACCAAATATTTTGGGTACAGTCGTTGCAGCTCTCTTTTAAGATCATATCTGTCCTCCTTTCCCTTCTCCTTGGCAGTGATGTTGTAGTCGGCCGGAGCCGAGAATGCGATCGCGAATATAGTTCGTATCTCGAAGTCTTGGAGAACGATGTCAGGCGTCGAGTGTGCAACGGAGACTGCTGTCCGAAAATCCTAGTTCCAAACAATTTGGCATTTCTCGTTTTGGACAATTAACTCTATCTTTCTCGGAGCGTTCGGCAGGGCAGGGTCGTGGCCAACACCGAAAGAGCGACAAAGATGGTAATGAGGCACTCTCAGGGCATCATTATGTCTGCAGAGATATGTAGTTCCCGTGTGAGTAGGACCATCTTCGTCGCTCTTACGGTGTTGGGCGCGACCCTGCCCTGCCGAACGCTCAAAGGGAGATAGAGTCAATTGTCCAAAACGAGAAGTGCCAAATTTTCTCCAACTACGATTTTCGGACAGCAGTCTCCGTTGCACACTCGAGGCCTGACATCGTTCTCCAAGAATTCGAGAAACGAACTATATTCGTGATCGAAGTCTCGGCTTCGTCCGTATACAACATCACTGCCAAGGAGAAAGAAAAGGAGGAGAGGTATCAAGACCTTAAAAGAGAGCTGCAACGACTGTATCCAAAATATTCGGTACAAGTAATTGTCCTTGTGATAGGTGCTCTCGGAGGTGCGAAACTATCACTGATTCGTAACCTTGAAGGCATACCCGCGTGCCAAAAATATGCCAAGGCTCTTGCGAGATGGATGCAGAAAGCTGTCATCCTTGGATCGCTTCGTGTCCTCAAGACACACGAGGGTTTCGCCGGCCTGACGTTGTGATTTCATCGTGCCATGTGACAACCCATCTTACGGTTGTGAGACGTGGCCATAGTGTGATTTACCGCGGTTCTACTGGGAGCCGGTGTCATTTTTTAGATGGCAGTTGCTCTCAGTGGGACCCTCCGGCGGTTGTTTAACCTTTTTTTTTAAATTATATATATATATATATATATATATATATATATAGTTGTCCTCTAATTTTGCTGAAAATTCTTGTTACCTAATAACGGTATAATCCTCCTAACATTGATCTAGTTTGTAAAGAGAACCTTACAGATTTTTTTATTAGATTCTCATCATTTATGATGTGATGTCGTAGATTCATGTGAATTTTGACCTATCCAGTTTTCGTCAATTCTCGACGTTTTGAGACCCCGTGAGTAAAACAAAAATAGTTTTTACGAAAAATGTCTGTCGGTCTGTCTGCTGTCTGATGAAGCGATAACTTTGGAAGGAATTTTCGAATTCAAATTTCCTTTTACACACTGTTTTGTGATCCAAAAAGACGAGTCATGTTCGTTAGCCATCCTTCTACTACCAATACTTATGGTTTTGGCCATGAAAAATCAAACTGAGAAACATGATATTACAAATTCCTCACGAAACCATACAAGATACAATAAATATACAAGAGCCCAAAATTATCTGTTTTCAAAAGTTCTACAAAATTTCTCTAAACTGTTTTTTTTTAATTGTAAAAACAAGACAATGAAAATACGTATGTTTCAAATACTATGCGTATTATAAATTGTAGTGATATAAATTGACTGAAATGATACATTTTTCAGAATAGCTAAGAATAAAATTTAATGCCAAATAAGAAATAAATATTGAAGTGATCATGATAAATAAAATTTGTGCTTTATTTTGCAATATCTTTATGAGCAATCCCAGGCCGAGGTACATAAATAAATGTAATATACATTTGATATAATAGTGTTGAAAATAATATAGAAAAGTTCACATTTTGGACAAAATCGAATGCGAAGCACGAGATACGTGATGAGAATGTGTTCGTTAAAGCTGAAGAAGCTTCAACAAAACAGAATTCACAACCACCAAATTACAGTTGTCGATGCTTTGACCTTTAATTTTAAAAGGTTTGTGCACAAATGTTGGGGAAATACAAAGACCGAGCGCGTAGCGCGAGTTAAATATAATTTTGAGGGTGAAGCGCGAGATGAATATATTATCGGGCGCGAAGCGCGCGAATCAACAGTCGCGCACCCTAGGCGCGTACAAACTTGCGAGCGAGTGTTAAAGATAACTGCAAGAAAATCAGAAAAAAGCCGGTTTAATTTTCATAGATGGCAGTTGCTCGCAGTGGGACCTGCGGTGCATGTTTATCTTGTTTTTAAAAATTATATATATATATATATAGTTTTTCAGGCTATCAACCAGTGAAAGCTTGGTACCTTCAAGAGCATCGATGATCAAGACCACTAGTTCAACAGAATATTCCGGACATACCTATCGCAACTCCCTTATAAAGTCTTTATATTTCTTTTTATTTTCATTCTTCCTGGCTGTGATGTTCTTCTCAGCCGGTGACGAAAATTCGATAATGAACATGGTTCGTTTCTCGAAGTCCAGGAGAACTATGTCAGGTCTCGAGTGCGCAACAGAAACAATTGTCGATAATATGTAGTTCCAGTATATTCGGTAATTCTCATTTTTGAAAATTGACTCTATTCCTCTAGGAGCGTTTGGCGGAGCTAATGACATATAATATCAGGGCTAATGCCGTAAGGGTGGCAGATATGGTAATAAGCAACGCTTAGTGCGGCATTGTGCCTTTGTATGTACGTCGTTCCCGCGTGAGTTGGACAACCAGATAGTATGTGTCCTAGGTGTTCGGGGTGTACATGGCACGCTCTGCAGCTATCATCGGAAATATCTTGGCTCAAAATGTATTGACGTTATGCTAAAGTAGAAATGACACCGTCTTCACACGCCAAAATGAAATCTTCCGTACCCTACTTCAACCCGGGTGATTTGAAGGAAGCAAACGTTAGATCATACGACATCTACTGAACCTTCACATTTCTGTGGAAGATGCCGTGCAACCTCTTGTCGAGGAGCTGTTCGCGGAAGTTTTTCTCCTCTGCTATTTGATACAAAAAAGCTATATGTGTTATACCCAGAATAATCCTGTTGTAAAGACATTCGAGATTCAGTTAGGATGCATGCCTTTGTTCATGTGCATAACCTTTCGTTATCCGATATCGAGGGATCTGAGCTCATCCTTCGTCCACGAAACCACTCTAAATAAATATATGTTCTAACCAAATCTCCATTCCAATCTACCGAGTGTACTCCTTGACAATCCCTAGAGCTAGATCTAGTTGCTCTTCATTTCTAGCACAGATCTTGAGATCATCCATGTAAAATACATGAGTCACCTTATGCTTTCGATATCCGGGTTTGCCGCAGAAGTAGCCTTGGGAATAGCGAAGTGCGAGAGATAGTGACAATAATGTGAGGCAAAAGAAGAGGGGGCGCATGGTGTCGCCCTGAAAGACACCTCCCTGAAAAGTGGCGTTGTAAGTTGTGACACGATGTTTTCCAGATGAGATATTAAATCTGGTTTTCCAAAGCGGCATAAATCTCTCTGTGCACGTCACGATGTAGGAATGAACCTTTAAGCGTTCCAACAGACAGATTAAAAGTCTACGGGCGGGTGAATTGAATTTTTCCTGTAGTTAATCCAGGCCATCGATAGGCAGCGCTGGTAGGATTCTCCGTCTTTGTAGAAACATCTATCGATGAGCGAGGCGGCGACTACAGAATTAACGGTGATGTCTTTAGAATGGGACCTCTCTGGCTACGCGTATGATAAGTTAAATGATTTAAATTGTTTGTTTAGAGTGGACTTAAAAAGTGCTGTTGGGTAAGTCTTTGTTGATTCATATAATTTGGAGCAGTGAAAACAATGAAAAATTAGTTTTTGAAAGGAATATTTCTATTCGTAGGTACTTGCTTGGCAGTCGTGTTGTTTTGGTCTTGTTGTGACAGTTGTACATAACCTTATTTCTTTAATTTCTCGATAAACATGACAGGAGGCTAGTGCATTTCCCTTTTTTATGGTTTCGGGGTTAAACAGAATTTCAGCAGTTACCGCTTGAAATCATGTTTTAATTACCATATCCATTTTCACGTAAACCTTTTACTACGCTCACCCTAGTAGCAACGTCTGCCTTGTATGACAGAGGCCAGAGTCTCGCTTAGCATCTGTTCCCTCTAGTCGACCAGACTGGCGGGAGAAATGATCAGACCAGACGAAAAACAGAATCTGGTGAATAAAGGAACCAGATTCTGGTATTTAGTTTAAACACTAGTAATTAATGTAGAATATAAATAATGAAATTGAAAATCTAGCAATCGGAAATTTGAACGATTCACAAGTGTGACCAAACATGCAAGCATACAAGCTTATACGACAACAGGTTATGTTTTTAATATTTCAGTGTGTCTCCTGGAATGTTGTGACGTCTCCGCAGTATATTTTCCCAGAAAAGGCTGAAATATAGTGTAAAACTATTACAGAAACCTATTTAGTACCATTTTACGTTATTTTAATTTTGCCTGGTGTATATCATGACCAGTCTGGGCCAGGATCTGCTATACCAGACTCTGGTGCCAGAACAGCACGCCAAAGCGGAACCAGCCGGGCGCCAGGCTGCAAACAGATGCTTCTTTTTCTGGCGCCCAGATTGCGCCAGTCTGCATTTATCTTGCTACTAGGGCATGTTCTCTTTGAGAACCGGCATGAAGACGCGTACGAGGTAAACAGCGAGTGTCGTTTGCTAGGAAGTAACAACACTGAACAGAGCCTCTAACCCAGTCTATCAGCTCACTTATTCAATTTACGAAAATTTAAATATTCCTGCACTCATGACACTGACACCTTTTTACAATATTTCGAATTCATTTTGTGCGTCTTTTACCGAAACAGTTGTAGTTTTCATTGCATCAGATCTTTCAACAAAAAAT
This sequence comes from Andricus curvator, assembly GCA_932195095.1. Taxonomy (NCBI): domain Eukaryota; kingdom Metazoa; phylum Arthropoda; class Insecta; order Hymenoptera; family Cynipidae; genus Andricus; species Andricus curvator. The sequence continues at coordinate 11,050 of CAKNYM010047135.1, read as the reverse complement.
CAAACATTTTTCCATAAGGTACAATGCTTTTGTACATCACCGTTAGTTCATAGTTGGCCACCGCAGCGCTACCGTCTAGCGGACATCCCTGCTAAAAATGACAGATAGGATCCGATAGAGACGGATACACAACCGGATAAGGCTCCGGATAGCTCATTTCGGAATCTAGTGCGCCCCTATCTGGCCCTTACACTGTTCTTAATATCATGCGCGGAAGCATAGCGGCTTTATCCGGATTGTATTCGGCATCACAAAACGAAATTATATTTAACTAAGTCAAAAATGGCATTTTATATGGCCCTCAGTGTTGCCAGATTGCCAGTCAACAAAGTCGCGAATAGAGAACGCAGGAGTAGCCCAAAAAGCGCGGAAGTTTTAAAACCCCAAATAGCGCATACAAAGTATAAGTAAGGAGCCCCATTTCGTGGTTTTTATACTAAACAATTTATAAATATAATTTAAAGACGATAAAGAGGGCATAATTGATGAAATAAGAAAGATTCGTATATACTTTTGTGTTCAGGATCTTTCTCCCACCTCTCCGAATAGCTTTTTAGATATTTACCCCACTCTCCCATATCTGCTTGCAAAAATCTATTCTACCTACTATTTATAGAATTCAAAATTCACTACACACGTTCAGGGTTGCCAGGTGACCGAACACTGAAATCGCCATTTTTATGGTTGGAAATCGCCAAATCATCGCCAACCTTAGAAATTCAAATATCGCCAGAAAAGAGCCAATTTAAAAATATAGTTGCCAAATTGTAATTTTCACTAATCGACACAAAATAGCCAGCTCAAATACAAACTCGCCAGATTTTTCACTATAATCGACGCAAAATAGCCAGATTTTTCAGTAAT
>CAKNYM010047134.1:123930-133960 GCA_932195095.1 Andricus curvator | reverse complement strand
TAAAAATTTTCAATCGAAAAAATTTTATTTATTTATTTCAACGGAAAAATACGAGTTCTCTGCCAAAAAAGATGAATTTTCTGTCTAAAGAGACGAATGTTCAACAAGACAAATTTTCGACCAAAAAAGATGACTTATTAATAAAATATAGGAATTATCAACATACTAAATAAATTTTCAATTAAACTTTTGACCAAATAGTTGAATTTTCAACAAAAAAAAAAGAATTTTCGACAAACATCAATTGTCAACTGAATTGTTGGAAAAATAGATGTGATGGTAGTTTCTAATTTTTTAAAACTAAATAGTGGAATTTTTGAACTAAAAAAGATTATTTTTTAACCAAAAATGGTGTAGTTAAATTGTTATTTATACAAATTAATATTTAACACAAAAACTAATTTTTTACAAAACAGTTTAATTTTGTACCAATCAGTAGGATTTTCAGCAAAATAGTTAAATTTTTAGTTAAAAAAAGTAATCTTCATCAATTACAAGACAAATTTTTAACACAGAAGATTAATTTTCGACCAAAAAGAAGAATTTTCAAAAAAATACATCAATTTTTAAACAAATATTTGAATTCTCAACCAAGAAAATTAGTTTTTTTTTTATCAAGAAGATGAATTTTTTACATAACTAAATATATGAATCTTTAAGCAAAAAGTTAGCTTCAAAGAAAGTGGTACAACTTTCACCCAAGTAGTTGATTTTCAACCTAAAAAGGTGAATTTTTAACGCAAAATGTAATAGTTGATATTTTAAGAAAAAATTATTTGAATTTAAAATAAAAAAGATTTGGATTTAACCAACAAAAACGAACTTCCAAAAAAATACTTGAATCTTTAACCAAAAAATGATTAATTTTTAATCAAACATTTCAATTTAGGTCCGAAACATTGAGTTTCTACCAAGAAAGATACATTTTTAACAAAATACATAAATTTGTAACAAAATACATAAATTTACAACCAAATAAATAAAATTTGAACCAAATAATTAAGTTTCATATATACCAAATTGTTGAATTTTTGAGCCAAAAGACGAACTCTCAAAAAACTAGTTGAATTTTTAATCAAGAAATTATCAAGCTTTCTAACAACATTTGTTGAGTTTTCCACAGAGTAATTCAATTTTAAACCAAATATTACAATTTTTAATTAAAAATAAAAAAATTCTTAACCAAGTCCGAGGCCTGTAATCATCAAATAAAAAATCATGAACAATTATTTATAGTAATTAAATGATGAATTAATAATTATTATTATTACAAATTAGAAGTAATTATTATTTATCTTTTTGGTAAATTAAATTTTTTTTTTTTAAATTAGTAAATAGTTTATCTTTTAGTAAATGACTTTTATCATTTAAAATGCTTTATTTGAACTTTGAACGCACCCTTTTTCTAGAATTTAATTCATTTTATACTATTTCATATTCTAACTTGTGCCAGGGAAATCGTAAATGCGGCTATCTTGCGTTTTCATATTTACTAAATACCACAAAAATGCGTTTAGAGGTTCAATTCTGCATGGTGAATGGTAAATTAGTCAATTTATTTCTTTCCGTAACCGAATTGCAAAATAAAAATAAAATGTTCACCTCGGAAACATGTAAAAACATGAACTTAAATTAAAAGCCTTTTTAAATATATGACATAAAATCATTATTCCTATTATTTTGTAAAAGTTTATTTCATTAATTATGTGAACATCAAAATAACAATAAATTGTTAGAAAGCCATTTGATGTATGGTTTAATACTCCATGGTTAGTTTTTTCTAATTGCCTAAACCGCATCAGGCGTTTAGAAGAATGGTTAAGTATTCTTCTGAATTCCTCAATAAACCGTGCTCTTGGATGCCAGGTAAATATTTCGTACCAAATTCTTCTGAACGGCAGATATGGGATAATGAAATTAACCATCTAAGATGGTCAGGTCGACTATCCAAAATGATCAATTAAGTCAACTATTTGAGATGATGAAGTCGACCATCGTGGATGATCAAATTGACTCTCAATGATGATCAGTTCGGCCCTTTGTGATGGCGGAGTCGACCGCCCGAGATGATCAAGCCGACTCACTGAGATGATCGATTAGAAACTCTTGTTTTAACCTTCTAGAAATAATTGCTTTGACCATTTAGAACGCTGTCCTATATTTGACTCTCAAATTTAGTCAGTCTGAACATCTGGATGTTCAGACTGACCTTCAATTTTTCTCCGTGTGCAGAGAGTATTGTGTGTGTCAGTAGATTGGATAAAAACTGAAAAGCAAGGATTAATCAAGGTGAAACTCCAAACCTTGTTTAAAGCGCAATTATTGATAACGATCTGGGGGTGACCATCAAGAAGCTACCAAGAAACAGTGAACTCTTCACGATTTCCCACAATAATTAACTCCGGAAGGAAGTACACGATTCATGCGATTCCACGCGGGATGTTAAGGCAAATATCTTTTCGTTTTCGGAAGAAGTGGTAATTTTTGAGCACAGGTGCATCAACGCAGACAAAAAGGATATAGCCAATAATATAATAATCTTCAACATAAGTAATACGGAAGAAATTAACAAGTACTCATGTACGTCGGTGTCGGAGTTCTTCAAGAAAATAAAATTGCAAATACGTGATTTGGCTGTGGCTGGTGCTTGCAGATTGGAACAAGTAGCCGGTAATCGTCCCGTAACTGTAGAATTGATATCATCAAGGTCGGTCAAAGTGGCACTCTCAAAAATGTCAGAGTTTCGCAAATTAGACCTAACGGTAGCACATGCATGATCAAAACAAGAAAAAGAATAAAAGAAGGATCTTCTCGAGCATGTGGAGTCGTTTAGGATAATGGGAATAAACGTAGATTTAGTAAGAAATAAATTAATGGAAGACCGCAAAGAGATTTAGAGAGATGAGGTCAATCCTCTTGTGCAAAGTCACACATATATGGATAACAAACAGAGCGGCTCGAAGGACCAAGACAGCGAGACAACAATCAATAATGCAGTCGAACAGAAAAGAGGACGTCCTACTAATAGAGATAACTCAAACATCGTTAAAGCTAATAGAATACTGGATATGTTTTTGAACAGAGAGGACACGACACCTGTTCCTGCAAAAATAACAAGATCCCGACTGACTTCTAAACCATAACAATGTGCAAACGATACTGGGATAGAGCAACAGGAAAGACATGATGCAGGTGGTCCACTTTATCTCCTCAGGCAAACACAAGAAAGAATTATCAAAAAATTTAAAGATCAAGGTATACAGTACCTATACAGACCATGGGTAGAATGGACAAATCTTAGCAAATCTTTTAAGAAGGAAATTAGAAACACAATATTAACAAGTCAATCTATGCAAAAATTTATTTTTGAAACAAAAAGGCTCAGAAACATTGTGAATTCAAAAGTCAGTTGTTTCGGAAAAACACATTCAAAAAGTTGAAAATATGCAAAAAGAATTGCATGGAAAGGCCTCAAAGTATGTTTCCAAACAACATTGTAATCGGCTCGTTAGAGACAAGTAGCATTCAGTTTTGATGTAGAATTGTTCCACACAGCGGCTGCTAGGGATCTCATCATCGCTCTATCTAGAAAAATGTATTCAACACAGTGTGTCATGTCAGATTCCAAATACATTGTTTTAGTGGTAGAGTGCAAGTCTTTCAAATTGACACTCAGAGAAAAAGTTGTCTAGAAGCAGAAGCATCGTCTTGTCTGTTATGTTTTGAATCACTTGAGTATCTTTTTTACACAAACAGAATTGTTCAGCTGCAAGATTAGATGAAGTTGATTGCAAAAGGCTAATTTTTGCTGCAAAAAGATTCTTTGAGAGACAAATGATATTCCTTTCAACATCAAATTTAAGAAGAAATTTCATTTGTGTCAAGAAGTATCCTTCTGAGGCAAGAGACTATCTGAGTGTATACTGTGTGTTTTATTTATCTTTCCCCGCGCAAGGTAATTTAGGCACATGTTTGGACACATAAGGATCTAAATTAAGCTTGTTTATTATCTATCCAGATCATCCCATTTTTGTCGGAGAAGATTTCAACGTTAGAGTTGTTGATTTAAATCAATTATATAATATCGCAACAAGCAATGACATGTTTTTACCATATGGAATATCTTCAGACATGCAAGTAAATCACAGGGGTAAGATGTTAAACAACTTTGTGGAAAATAACAAATTTCTTTTATGTAATGGGAGATCAGTCAGCGACTTTCTGGCACAATTTACATATCTTTATAAAGGAGGAACTAAGGTAAATGTACCTATCATGAAACATGTTCCAATATGGAACAGTTTCACAAATAATTCGATTTATAAATAATTGGCTTGATGCCTATAATAGAATAGTTAAATTTCCTGCTTTAAAAAACTAATTCCTAACAAAAAAATGAATTTTCAACAGAATAGTTTACTTTGAACTTCAATAGTTAAATTTATACTTAGAAAAATTAATTTTCAACAATGTAGTTAAATTTTTAATTAGAGATGAATTTTCAATTGAAATCATGAATCATCAACGTGAAAAAATTAATTTTTAACAAAAGAGTTAACCAAGTAGTTGAATTTTCAACTAAAAATTTGAATCGGATTGGTATTATATCCATTGTCCCTATTGATGTTATTAGGGTGTTTTAAGATTTCGATTGCTTTTCTATGTTTTCTTGGAAAAATATTGTACGTTTTCGCGATGACGGTTGTTTTGTCAAATAAAATGCTATGTCCTGTTCGATATGATGCTCAGCTAGTGCTGATTGCGTGAAATTTTTCAGCCTGACTTTACTCTCATTTTCCTTCACACGTTGGCTCAGCGCTCTCCCGGTTTCTTCAATATAGAATTTGCCACAAGAACCAGTCAATAGAGAAAACGAATTCAAAACAAACTTTTGATTTTTCAAGGAAAATTATGAATTTTCAGCCAAGGAGATTAATTTTCTACTAAAGAGGACGAATATTCAACAAAACTCATAAAGTTATTTTTAAGTACAATAGAAGAAAAGGAAAACGAAAAGGGTATGTACTTAGCCTTATATTTCATTGACACTTCACTTTGACCAAGTTTTTTTCTTTTTTTCATCTACCTAAATGAAAATTCATTCCCTATAACAAAAAGTTTTGACAAAAATGATATAATATGAGCCATATTAATATTAGAAAAAACATATTTTTCTCCTGTTCCATAATAGTGACATGCATTATGGAACACCGGTACAAGAGTCCAAAAGTTGTTTTATAATAGGTACATGTAGGTCGTTCCGCTTTTTCAAAAATATAATAACTTTGCTTAGACTAAGTTAAACTTTTAATAGACGGTTCGCATTCAGAAAAGATAAGTCCATTCATTGATGTAAACATTTTGGAAATATATTCTACTATTGTTCGAAAATTAATTGAAATCTCAAAACCCGCGCAAAATTTGTCTCATGATAGGTACCTTTACTTGTGATGGATTTACTATGGTGTTCTCTATCTTTGATTTGTTTTCTTGAGGACTTCGAAGTTTTAACACTTATTACTAAATCAGATCATTTACCAATAGCAGCTTATTTAAGTCAGTTAGACACTTTTTTTATCTTTCCATAAACAATCAAAATAAACTCGGAATCAATCAAAATAAATGTAGTAGCACCTAATACAAGAATTTAATTCATGGAATGTTATAGCTACATTTATACACAAATTGTCGGCAAACTCCATAAACAGGTGCACTATTTGAACATGTTAATTCACAGAAATACATTCTATTTTTACTAAAGTGACCTTAAATTTGTTTAATAGTGATTTCCCATCAAAAAATCTTGTCCTCACAACATATTTAATAATGTTATACACATAGTTATACACATAGCCAACGGCGATACCACGCTGAAAACACCAGTTCTCGTAAGATCACTGAAGTTAAGAATTGTTGGGCGCGGTTTGTACTTGGATGGGTAACCGTTCAGGAATAACTGCGTGCTGTTGGCCCGTCGTGGGTGTGGTGGGCCCACATTGGTAGTAAATATCCACCTAGAAACACTACCCGAATCGGGTAGTGAGGCAATGAACTTTCGAGTTCGAACTGCTAATCTATGTATGTATGTATGTATACACATAGTTATATAAAAAAATGCTCTATTCGGCCACTCTGTTACAGAAATATATTCTGTTTTCACTAAAAGGTCCTTAAATTGATTTGACAGTGTTTTGTTGGTAAAAGAATCGATGTTTGCAACACAGCTGTTATTGTTTTAAATAACCTGTATTAACATATATAGTACACTGTTTGAATCTGGATATCTATTCATACGATTTCTTTAAAACATTAACAAAATTAATTAAAACATTTTTGGTATTAATTTTGTGTGTTTTGCTATTTTTCTAACTTTATTTGTTAATACAGGAGTGCAATAAAATGATTTATTTAGGTGTTTCAAATAAAAAATATCAAAATCGATTAAGAACTGTTGGCTCTAGGCTGTTTTAAATCAAATTTTAACGTCTCGCCTAACTATGCGCTACCATACCCGACTCTTCCCTACCTCATTTGTTTATTTTTAATTTTTAAAATATCTAATTTCATATACATATTACTTTAAATGTATTACATTACTAGAAAAATCCATATTATTAATTATGAAATAAGATATTGCAGAAAATTAGGCAACAGATTTTTTTTTCCTTTAACAATTCGGGACGAGTAGTCAAATATTTTTTATGAGCTTTTCCAGTCGTCCCGAATTTTCGAGGCATATAGTCCATCTTCTTTTCCAACTACCTTATTTTTTCGGGACGAATAGAAACAGCCAAATAATATAAACAGTTTCGGATTTTAATAGACTTATTTTGCAGATATAATTCTTTATAAGATTTGAATTATCTGTTGAAGTATTGTATCTCATTTATATTATTAATTTTGCAGCTGTTAGATTCGATTTATAATTCAAATTCAAAACATATATATTATTATATAAAAACTGAACAACATGCATCAAAAAAGGAACTAATTTTGCACAAGTGTTTAATGCTTCATCATTTTCCTTAATCATTTTCATCATTTTCCTCTAGCTTATCAGAAATACAAGAACTCAGGATCTGATGTGCAAACGCGCGAGACTCAGAAAATTTATGGGCGATTATAAATATAGGAAAAAGTTCAAAAAATGAGCTGATAACGCTATTGATGCATCCATATGGATGGGTTATTTGACAGAAATCTATCCTGTGAAAATCCCTCGGAAAATCCTAGGCTTGTGGATCATGAGACAAATCGTGCACCCGGTTCTTGATAGCTGTATAACGTCCGAGGATAAAAGTTTTTAAAAAAATGCTAAAGATAATAAGTCTACAGACGCCGATAATATTAGCTATAGTCTTTTCTTTCAAATTACCAGAAAACTAGATCGTATAAGAAAGAAGACCTCAGAATTGAAATTTAAGAATTTTAAATTAGATTAAAATCAAATTTAAAATCCCATTTAACGTCCAATAATGAAGTTAATGTAATTCCTGAAAATAAAACAAGAATTCAACGAGCAAATTTGGACAAACATCAGTTTTGTGTTCCTCCACCCTAGTATTAAGAAGTCTGCCAGTCTGTCCCACATAAGTCATCTTACAGATCTTGCAAGTTATCTTGTAAACAACACCACCTTTTTCAAATTTATCTAAAGGATCTTTACCAAAAGTTATTATTGAATCCATTTCAAATGGTATACGGAAAATAGTATGAATATTAAATTTTTTTAACATAAATTCAATAGTTTTCGAAATTTGACCAAAGAAAGGAAGAACAAAAGTATTGAAAGAACTATATTCTCTCAATTCTTTCTCATTATCTGTAAATAAAATGTTACTTTGTTTGTTTTAATTTGTTGAATTCTAATTGTGATATGTTGCTCCATCAACTTTTGTGGGTATTGATTAAGAAAAAGGATATTCCTAACAATATTCAAATTCTCTTTGTGAAATGAAATGTGGGACAAACCTAAAGCTTTGTCAACTAAGTTTTTGATTACTCAAATTTGTTTTGAAAAGGATGAGCCGAAAAGAAATTTAAAATTCTACTGATTTTATTATTGTTCTCTATTTCATGGGTAAATTGAAGTTTTGAATGAAAACTATTAAAAGCATCAAAAACTGCCTGTAACTTTGCTAGAGGAACACATAATAAGGTGTCATCAACATACTGAAAGTGAAAGGGCAAAACAAAATCCAGCGTCTTGAAAGCAAAGACCTCCAAATCTTCCATAACTATTTCTGCCAAAATCGGAGGAATGACTGAACCTATGGGAGTACCGAATTTTTGCCTATAAAAAGATCCATTGAATTTAAAATAAGTTGAGTTCATAATAAAAACTATCCCTTTAATAAAATCTTTTTGACTCAATCGAGTACGTTTTTTTATATTATACCATCTATTTAAAATTGTCTGTTTGACCAATTCAAGGGGTATACTTGTGTGACATCCTGTCACTCCACCTAAAAATCAATACTTTCTTTCCTATTACATGAGGGAACGCGCCTCAAAATGAATAGTTACCTAATTCTAACGAAACTCTATTTTACTAACAATTATATAAAACACTCAAGAGGGATCGCACCCCAAAATGAATAGCTAACCAAGGCAATAGTAATAAAACTGTATTTAACCAGCGATTAGCTAGAACACTCAAGAGGGAGCGCGCCCAGAAATAAGTAGTAAATTAGGGAAATAAACCCATGTACGGAACATTAAACTTTTACCATTGTAACGAAAATGTATTTAACCCGCCATCAACAAAATGTCACTTCAGTCTTAATCTCGCCGTCTTATCCTGTATACATCGTATCGTTCAGTCTCAATTTCGTCGTCTTACCTTGTGTTTTTTCTGTCTGTATTTCGTCAGTTGTAATCTATTATAAAATTAATCTGTCGGTCTGAATTCTGTTTCCCTATCAAGTTATGTGTTTTTCCTGTGAATATAAAAATTAGTATCACTTGGTGTTGTGCAAAAATTGGAATATGTGTCAGTGTAAATCGGATATATCCCAAAATCCAATTGGCTCCATGGAGCTGAACCCAGGATTCACCTGTACCAACCAATGAGCTCTCAGTCCTCACTGGTCTCCCTGGAAACACTCTTCCGCTGCAGGGAGAAATCTGGGCTCCTCATCTCCCTACTGGTAGGGATAATTAACACTATTTCCCATCACATTAATTCTGGAGCTGAACCATACATAAATCTCTTGCCCACTCTACGAGAGAATTTGGAGGTCACCAGGAATTTTCACAATAAGATACAGGACATTCTCACAGTATTGGAGCGCGAGGCTTTACATCAATAAATAAGGTAAACTCAAACATGTTTTAATTAAACTATTTACTTTTCCTTCTCCTCGATATTTTATTAAAATCTGGCCCTTACTTTTAAGGCTGCTTAATCCGGAGAAAATCTAAGACCAGGAATTCTGACCTTAAAATCTGACATCGGGACCTTATTATTGCACTACTTCATCAAAATGTAATTTGCGAGAAAAATAAATTTATTCAAATAATAATTAAAATCAGTTCAACATTTATTAATCACCTCTCTCTCTCTGTTTCTCCTCAAATCCCGCTTCGGTTAATTCAGTGTAGTTAAGTTTCTTAACTATACTGATGAACATCGAGCAAAAAGAGGAATCATAATTAATATAATTAGGTAAGTGATATAATTTAATTATCCAGACATCACATACCTAATTTTTGGTGCGTCGGCCGGGAAAACATAAAAACAGAAAGAGAGAGTTAATTCAAAACGAAAGTCAGGATTTCTTTTCTATTCTTAAATAAGGAAGTAAGTATCAATAATAAGTGAACTAAAATTTAAACATTAAAAATTAAATAAAATCAAATAAATTTTCTTTACGTGAAAACACTAATTACATAACTCACATGAGACTCGTACACTATATACAAATTTGCTAAAATCATAACAGGGATTGAGCTCAAGAGGGCACTAGCATGTTATGATTTAAAAATTCAACTGTTAATTCATTTAAGAATAACATTCGAATTAAGCAAT
>CAKNYM010047134.1:113332-123920 GCA_932195095.1 Andricus curvator | reverse complement strand
AATCATAGCTGGGATTGAGCTCAAGAGGGCACTAGCATGTTATGATTACAAATTCAACTGTTAAGTCTTTCAAGAATAACAGTCGAATTACGCAAATATTACCAAGATAAATCTGTTAAAATTATAACTGGGTCTGAGCTCGAGCGGGCTCTAGTCAGTTATAGTTAATTTATTTTCACTGTTAATTCTTCTAGAATAACAGTCAAAATATAGACACAGTAATACAGATTCAATACAAATACCCTAAAAATAAAAAATAAATAAAACACTTAAATAAATGATTGGGTTCTTAGAATTAATATTGAATAAAATCAGTGACTTCATTCGGAATAAATTATAAAATGCCTCAAAACAGACCCTACAGAATTAATCGTCACGCCGGGTCACAAAGATATAAAATTCAAGAGCATATGAAACTCCAAAACAAACTTGATAAATTAGCTGAAGAACTCGAAGATAAATTTACAAATAATCAAGAAAACACTAACTCAGATAATTCTTGGAAGGAATTTTCGAAAATTTTTGAATCAATGTTAAATAAGGCCGAAGTAGCCATTCGACGCTCGAGACAAAATTAAGGGGATAAAATGAATATGGAATCTAAAAGAAATTAGAAATTAAATAAAATTGAAGAAGTCCTGAGAAATCTGAAAAATAAAATAATATATTTTTAAGTCTGAAATATCTGAATTTTAAGTAATTGAAATTAAAATAAAAGAAATCTGAAAAATAAAATAATATAGTTTTAAGTCTGGAATATTTGTATTTTGAGAAATTGAAAATAAAAATAAAATTAAGTCTGAAATATTTGAATTTGAGGAAATTCTAAGAAATCTGAAAAATAAAATAATATATTTGTAAGTCTGAAATATCTGGATTTTAAGTAATTGAAATCAAAAATAAAAGAAATCGTGAGAAATCTGAAAAATAAAATAATATAGTTTTAAGTCTGGAATATTTGTATTTTGAGAAATTGAAAATAAAAATAAAATTAAGTCTGAAATATTTGAATTTGAGGAAATCCTGAGAAATCTGAAAAATAAAATAAGATATTTTAAAGTCTGAAATATTTGAATTTTAAGAAATCAAAAATAAAATAAATTTAAGAAATCCTAAGAAATCTAAAAATTAAAATAAGATATTTTTAAGTCTGGAATATTTGAATTTTAAGAAATCAAAAATAAAATTTTAAGAAATCCTGGGAGTCTGAAGAAATAAAAAAGATATTTTGAAAACTGAGAAACTCGAATATAATGGAAATTTCGAGAAACCCTGAATAAATAAAAGGGAAAGATTTTTATTTTTATCGAATAAAATAATCTGAGAAGTTGAACAGGAAACTAAACTTGAGAAATCCTGAGAATTGGAAAAATAAAATATAATAATATCTGTGAAATCAGAGAATAAGCCTAAAGTTTCTGACAAAATAAAAAAGGGATAATAATAAACGAATAAATAAATCAATAACTAAGATGAGAAAAATCAAGTTACATTAATAATAAATAAGACGCAAGGTTGAGACTCGTCAGAGATCCACTGAAGTAGTTCAATTATCCCTATATCTAATCTATCTGTCTATCCATCTATTTATCTATCTATCTTTATATTCATCTGTTTATCTAGCTATCTATTTATATAAAAATTTATAAGCTCTAAGTTATAAGTGTATCCTTACAATTATGAAAAGTATCACATGTCATACACATTATCTGTATATTATATATATAAATGTCAGGCCCATTCACTAATTTAAATTCCAAGGAAGGAATTATAACACGTAGCAAGAGTAGGGGAAATCCAGAATTAGCGCAAGAGGTTGAGCAATTTCAAAACGCACCCTTGAAATTGAATCGTAAGGAAAACGCGAAAATTAATAAGGGTGATATCAATTTAAATAAGCAGGGTGGAAGTAACCCAGAAAAATTTACACCTTTAAGACCAGAACTGAGCAAAGAGAAGGGTGGTTCAATTATAAATAAAATAAAAAAACGATTAGGCCAGTCCGATGAAAGCATAATCGTTGGAGGGAATCGATTTAATGATACCCCATATCTTAACGCAACATCTAGTCTCACTTTAGGTGATAGTTTACTAGGAAACACTAGCTCTCAATTCGAGGAATCAGAATTAGAACATTGCAAATATTTCGACAACTTATTTAGTGCAAATTCAACTGCCTATTTTGCAGATAAAACCTTATGCCCAGAAGAAATTCAAGAAGAAACTCCTTATAAGAATTTTTCAGCTTCTTTACACCTACCGATTACGGGTAACACACCCTCGAACAGTCAATCGATAAGTGAACCAAAAATTAGGCCTAGCACAGTCCCCCTCAACGCAACGGTACCATTTGTGGAACCAACAGCGCCAGGTGCTTCGCAGTCAAGCGCGACTGAATCTACTTTACGACTAGAGGGGACAGCACCACCAGGTAATAATCAGGCGCTAGTGTTATATCAGCAACCGAGAAACCCCATTTTTTCAACAAATTTTCCATCAAGTAAGGCCGAAGAAGCGAATCAAGTAAATTTAACGAACCCTTTCCTGACATTAAATCAACCAAAAAATCCTCAATCAGAATTATCAAATCCGAGTAGAAATTCAAACTCATCTACGCCCCAGAACCATTTTTATACTAATAACAACGCAGGGTTACCTGCTGCGCCAGACCAACAGACAAACTCCCTGAACGAAGATCAACAAGGAGATAGCACAATGTCACTCCCGACTAACCAACAGGTATCACTTCGAGACGCTCTCGAAATCGTCCCATACTTCAATGGCTCACACGAAACGCCGCTTGCCATATTTATTGAAGCGTGTAGAGAAGCCAAATTAATGCTACCTTTAAGTGCGGAATGTAATTTAGTGCGATTATTAAAAAGTAAACTCACGGGCGAAGCAAGAAAATGTATATACGGAAATACGTATACAAATGTGGAAGATTTTTTAAATAAATTAAAAACGGTTTATTCCCCCTCAAAGACTATCTATCAACTCCAAGGTGAATTAGGAACCACTTATATGTGGGAAAGCGAAAATGTATTATCTTATGCAACTCGCATACGAGAAATCGCCTCCCAAATTTTAGATGCCCATAAGGCCAACAATGGAAATCAAGTAGCAAACGAATTCGCAGGGCAATTAGAAAATGATACTATCGATTGCTTCGTTAGAGGATTAAAACCGGAATTAGAAATAAGAATGGGAGAAGCAGATTCATTTTCAGAAATTTTCGAAAGAGCAGTACAAATCGAACGCCGATTGATGTCCAATAAGGAATTGCGAAAAGAAAATCGTCACAATATCCCTCCTGAATCACCAGAAAAATCTTTTAGGAATAATAGAGATTTCGCTAAAACTAGTAAAATAAATTATATGCGCGAAAATTCGCTCATCTGTCAAATCTGTTCAATACCTGGTCATGCCGCAGCAACCTGCCGCCAACGTTTTCAAAATTTCACAAATAACCCTGGTCAGAATTCACAACAAAACAATTGGAACAACCCAAGATATCTAGGTCAAACAGGTACGAATAGACCCTACACAGGTGGCCAAGGGAGGAACTCATGGAATCATAATAGAGGTCAAGGACCTCAAGTAAATAGAAATGACTACCAGTCTCACCCTAACAGAGGTCAATACAATCCACAGAATAACCAAAGACAACATTTTAATCAAGGTGGCAATTTCAACTTGTATCGAAACTTTAATCAAAATTTTGATCAAAATCAAAATTTTAACCCTAATCGAAATTTTCAAAATTTCTATCAAGGCTTTAATCAAAAACAAAACTTTAACCCGAATCGAAATTTCAATCAGAATCAAAATTTTAATCAAACCCCAATTGTTAATCGGAATCAAAATTTTAATCCAAATCTGAATCGGAATCAAAATCTCAATCAAAATTTGAATTTCAATCAAAATCCGAATTTCAATCAAACTCGAAATTTTGATCAAAATCGAAATTTTAATCAAAATCGAAATTTTAATCCGACATACAATGCAAATCAAAATTTTAATCGGAATTCAAGTCCAATCCCAATCAATGATCCGAATTCAAATTTTCAAGGACCACAAATACCAGAACAAATTCAAAATCAAAACTCAACAATAATATGTAATTATTGTAAAAATACGGGATATTTCCTTAAGGACTGTGAAGCGAGAAGAAGAAACAACGAACGGCGTCATCAAGAGGCCCGCCCCCCCCCCCGCAATCTCAGCCACAGCCATCGGAAAACTAAAAAGCCCTCTCCATTCTGCGTGTGCAGAGAAGGGCTCACGTATAAACGCCGAGACACCCGATATATTACAACTTAAAACAGAACGCGTAAATCTCAGCATAGACAACACTATCCCATATATTAGTTTATCAGCAAGAGGACTAAAAAATCCAGTAAACATGATGTTGGACACAGGGGCAGGTCCGAATTTAATTAAGGAAAAGGTGATCTTATCGGCTACTAAAATCAACGAATTAGAACGTCTAAGGTTAACTGGAATAAATGAACACCCAGTATATACTCTAGGACAAATAACCATTGATATCCTCGACAGTCCAACAGTATCTAATATCATCCCCAACGAAGTCCCAGTGGACCACGATGGAGTATTAGGGACTGAATTTTTTAGAATTAACAACGCTAAAATAAACTATGCTGAAGGCCAACTAGAGTTCAATAATAAACAATATCCTTTCACATCACTGGAAAATGTCACCATACCAGGAAGAACAATCTTAAATATATACGCCAATATTAAAAATAAAGAAAAAGAAGTAGAATACGTACCTTTATTATATCCTGGAACAGAATTATTTTCAGGAAATGCCATAGTAAATAACAATAATGGAAGAGGTTATTTAAAAATAGCAAATATCAGCGAAGACCCTTTGACGATCCGAATTCCTGAAATCGAATTAGAAGATTTCGAAGAAATCTCCATATATGAAAAATATACTTCGCCTCAATCGAATCAAGTCTCCATATTTAAAAATAAATATTGCGAATCTGACCTCACTGAACAAATCAGCAAACTTTTTCTTAACGTTAACTCACCACTCAAGACATGCGATAAAACCGAAGAAAATAGAGTCGAGGCAATTAAAAAATTATTGCGCTTAGACCACCTTAACTATGAAGAAGCACGACATGTAGAGAATCTGATTTCCTTACATGCTGATGTATTCCACATACCCGGTGACTATCTAGGAGCAACAAATGTATTAGAACATACTATCCTGACAACTGACGATCAACCAATTTTCACGAGACAATACAGACATCCACCAGCGCATAAAGAAGAAATTACACAACAAGTCAATGAACTTCTTGAAAATGAAATAGTAAGACCATCACAATCTCCTTATAATACACCTGTTTGTATAGTACCTAAGAAAAACGGAAAGAAAAGAATGGTATTAGACTTCAGGAAGTTGAACGAAAAAACTATTGGCGATTCTTACCCCTTGCCCAACATAATAGATATATTAGATCAATTAGGGTCAGCACAATACTTTTCAGTATTCGATCTCACATCAGGATTTCACCAGATAAGAATGAATCCCGAGGATTCGCATAAAACGGCTTTTTCTACACCGTTTGGACATTATGAGTTCGATCGGATGCCATTTGGACTAAAAAATGCACCTGCAACATTCCAGCGTCTAATGGATCTTGTATTAACAGGACTACCAGGAACAGAATTATTTGTTTATTTAGATGATATCGTTTTGTATGCTAACAGTCTAGAAGAGCATGAAATAAAATTCAATAAATTAATTGATAGATTGCGAAACGCGAATTTGAAACTTCAACCTGATAAATGTGAGTTTTTGCGACACGAAGTAACATATTTAGGTCACATCATTGACAAAGACGGTGTACGTCCAGACCCTAAAAAACTTGAAGCAGTTAAAAATTTTCCCATCCTAAAAAATGAAGAAAATATCAAGCAATTTTTAGGACTAGCTGGATACTATCGTCGTTTCATTGACGGATTTTCTAAAATTGCAAGTCCCCTAACTCAACTTTTGAAAAAGGATACCCCTTTTAAATGGACCGAAAAACAACAACGCGCATTTGACACGCTCAAGGAAAAACTTTGTGAGGAACCAGTTTTACAACGGCCAGATTTTTCTAAACCATTTATTCTAACAACGGACGCATCCGGTTATGCAATAGGAGGAATTTTATCACAAGGAAAAATTGGTAGGGATAAACCTATATCTTATGCTTCGCGAGCATTAAATGACAACGAGAAAAAGTTTGACACGTATGAAAAAGAAGCATTAGCCATTGTTTATGGCGTGCAGTATTTTCGGCCATACCTTTATGGACGCAAATTTACTTTGGTCACCGACCATAAACCCCTAGTATGGTTTCAAAATTCAAAGGACCCATGTTCACGCGTCACAAGATGGAGATTGAAATTAGCAGAATATGATTTCGATGTAGTATATAAGGCAGGAAAGACTAATGTAAATGCAGATGCGTTATCTAGAAATCCAGTGGTTGAGTATGAAGAATTAAAAGATACAGAAGTAAAAATAGTAAAAAACGACGATACAAAAGATGATTTAGAAATAAATGAAGGAGTAATAGACCTCCACTGCTATGAAAGAATTGATTATGATTATATCCAAGCAAATACTGGTAGCGAAGAGAGTGAAGAAAATAAACAATCACAATGTAAACTAAATGATATAAGAAAATTGATTTTGACTATATGTGACAATTTAGGTATAAACGAAAATAACCAATCCCGAAATGAAAATTGGAAAGCTATGCAGACTAGAAGTCAACTCAGAAATGAAAAGAAAATTGAAGAAATTAAAAATGATATTTCACCACAAAAAATATTCCTCCCGTCCCAAGTGAAAAATTCGAGTACGGAAATAGGAAAAAGGAAACGAGGCAGACCTCGAAAAATTTTAGAAGAAGTAAATGAACTCAAGGAAGAAAAATTAAATAAAAAAGTAAATAAACGAGATAAAAAATCTCAGAAGAAGCGTAAAAACTCAGAGTCCGAAGAAAACTCTGATTCCGATCCAGAATACATTATAGGACAAAAACCCAAGCAAGGAAAAAGGAAGCATTTTAAGAAGGAGCATAACGATCAATTAAAAAATAAGGTAAACAGTGATTCAGAATTATTTTCTGACACATCAAGTGATGAAGAAGAATTAAATTTAGCAAAGAATATTGAAAAGCAAAACCAAGATACAAATGACAGGACATTCAAGCCAGATATTTCAGAAGATTTAAACAACAGTGATTCATCTAAATATCGACCTCCCCCCGAACCACCCCCTGATCAAGCCACGACATCCAGACCATCAAAATTATCGACGAAAAATATAATCGAATTCCGGGATCAATTACTAATGAGAAAAGACAATTACGCATATTTTTTAGCAACTGATGGAAGCCCACTTGATAATGGTTCCAGAATGCTTCAAAAACGAGGAGAGATTATAAAATTTCCAAATTTACAGGTAGGATTTTCGAAGGAAATCAAGAAGGGTCAACAATATCATATTGCCCTTCCTATTGAAGATGAAAACAAGGGCAACCTCTCTGAAAATTTACAAAATATTAAGTTAGCAATTTACTCATTGCAAACAATGACAGAAAAACTAAAGATAAGATCAATTAGTTTAGCAAAAACCGCAGAAATTAATCATGCATCTTGGCAAGAAATATTAGTTATATTAGCCTCAGCATTTAGAGATTCGAACACGAAAGTTATAATATGTAAAGGAATAGTTCAGTATCCAACTAAGGAACAAAAAAATACAGTTTTAGAAGAAGCCCACTCTTCAGCAGTAGGTGGACATAAGGGTGTCACAAAAACCTACAACAGGATACGTCAAAAATATTATTGGACTAATATGAAGCTTGATATACAAAAATTTATTCAACAATGCTTGCAATGCCAATTAAAGAAGTTGGTTAGAGTTAAAACTAAGAATCCCATGGTAATCACGGATACACCAGGAACCGCTTTTGAAAAAATTAGTATGGATATTGTGGGTAAACTACCAAAAACGAAATCGGAAAATGAATACATATTAACAATACAAGACAATTTTACTAAATATTCTTTAGGTATCCCACTTTCAAATCATCAAGCTAGCACGGTAGCTGATGCTTTTATTAAAAAGTTTATTTGCATTTACGGTTCACCAAAAGCAGTATTAACTGATCAAGGCACGGAATTTTTAAGCAACCTTATGAGAAAAATGGCTAAAAATTCAGAATCAGGCAATTCAAAACTACAGCATTTCATCCGCAATCTAATGGATCACTTGAAAGATCACATCATGTATTAAAGGAATATTTAAAACAATTCATCGACAAAAATGAAGAATGGGATGAATGGATTGAGTTAGCCATGTTTTCATACAACACCAGTGTACACGAAGGAACTAAATGCACACCTTATGAACTAGTTTTTGGAAAATTAGCTCGTCTACCATCTAGTGATTCCCTTCCAGAATATGAAAAATTAGACACATATGATGATCACATGACTAAATTGATAACAAAATTGCATGAAATGCGGGCAATAGCAAAATGCAACCTAATTGCAGCTAAAGAAAAATCTAAAGAGTACTACGATAGAAAAAGTAATCCACAAGACTTCAAGGTAGGAGATAGCGTTTTTCTTCTACAAGGAGGAGATTTAAAAAAATTAGAAAATCAATACTCAGGACCTCATGAAGTATTAGAAATTTTGGGCAAAGGAAACGTTAAAATAATGATAAAAAATAAACCCAAAGTCGTCCATATTAATAGACTTCGAATTTCACACATAGGACATTATAATAAAAATTAATATAAGATAAAAATATAAACTCATTAAAATTTAAGCAACGAAAGAACAGGATGAAGACCAAAATTTTTAACAACAAAAAAAAAACTCTCTTGTCCAGCAGACTGTGTATTAAAATGGAAACCAAACATCGTCAGAAAATAGACACTTTTTGCAACTTAATCGTTCGACATGTAAACATATACGCATTATGGCCATATCTAATTTTCAATGGAATATTCGAACCAGATGATTATAACCTTCCAATTTGGATTGAGACGCTGCAAAATGAAGAAACAATTAAGGATATAATTTTAACAATAAAAACTAGAGGACCAAACGCTTTTTACAAACTAATAAAGAGTCTGAGACAATCAGAACACGAATTTTTAGCAGCAATTTTGGATCTTCCAAATTAAGTACATATTTATTATTTTTAAAAGATTATATAAAAAAAAACATATATAAATAAATAAATAAATAGCAGAAATCACTGCTAATTTGGAACTCTTCTTTTTCCAGACAATGGAAATCGGAATCAGGGAAGTCTACGCCACTATCTTTTTGCTTCTATTATGGGCAAATGCGGTACGTGCCATTATTGGATACGACTGCGGGTCAAATCAGCTGAATATTACAACGCTTTCTTTATTAGAGGTAGGAGAATGCGATATTCCTGAAAACACTGTACAGGTACAGGAAACTTATATACAGCTTTTACAATTAAGTGATTTTACTATTACTAAAGTCATACAATGCAAGATAGAAATAGATCGCGAAATTAAATATTGCGGAGCGTACTCTCACACTTCGTCTGTCTTGAATGGACGTCGAAAATATTTTCAGGAAATATCACGCGATATATGTCAAAAAATGCACACAACAGGAAATTTTATGGTTACACCAACCATACAAGTATCTGGATTACGAGTTAATGAATCATCAAATCATAAAATAATTTTAGCAGGCACAATAAGCCAGTATGGTGATTGCACAGGCACGCAGTACTCAGATCTTTTCGGAACATGGAATCATGTATTTGTAGAGGCGTCATATGATATTAAATTACAGGAATATTATGCAAGAGTCAGCTTGAATAAAAATAAAATTCATTTAAATTCTGGAATAACATGTACGCTATCAGAAACAGAATGTTCTGATACTTTAAATGGAGGACAAACATTTTGGGACCCTCTACCAAACGACGTATGCAATTTTCAAAAATACGAAATATTATATGAAGGATTAGCGAATAAAACCTTTGATAATACAACTTTAAATCCCGAAATACTTTACTCATTAACAACCGAAGACATAACCTTCATATTAGAAGAAAAAGCAAGACAGGGAATATGCAATTATGTTTTAATAAGAACTGAACATCCAAAACTACTTATTTTTGAAACTAGACCAGGAAATACATTCATACAAAAAAAAATCTTTTTGTTCAAAATATGGACATTTTTACATACGTAAACTCAAAATTTGTTTACGTGGAACGACATCTAAGAATGGAAATAAGCAAACTTTATCGCGATATATTAAAACAAAAATGTCAACTTGAACAACAAGTCTATAAAAATTCTTTAATTTTAGCCACCCAAACACCTGACGAATTTGCTTTTCACCTTATGAAAGGACCAGGATATATTCCGTAATAGCTGGAGAAGTAGTACACATAATTAAATGTGTCCCAGTCAACGTAACTTTTCGAAGTACCGAAGAATGCTATAATCAACTACCAATTCAGATAGCAGATGAAGAACTCTTC
>CAKNYM010047134.1:58650-103332 GCA_932195095.1 Andricus curvator | reverse complement strand
TAATATAATTAGGTAAGTGATATAATTTAATTATCCAGACATCACACTTGGAAACATTGCAACAACATCCAAAGAAATGATTACATGGTCATCACACTGTAAAAAAAGTATCATTTCTAGACTAGTTTTCGGTATTGAAACAGTCCCCCAAAAATATAGTCAAGGGTGGCTCTATTCTAATGCCACTTTATTTTGATGCCACTAAACGACGTTTCAATACAAATTTTTTGGATCAAAACAGGACTGAAGTGAGAATCAAATTTCAATGACGTAACGTACCCAGCTAACCTGTTACTACCGTGAAAAGTTCCTAAGTGATCACATGTTATGAGAGGAATTGTTACTTGTATGTCAGCTTCCTAGCGGGTAACGGGATAATCGCCGTAGTTTACTAGGGAGGCTTGTTTGTATCCGTTACCTTACAAACTAGTAACATGGTGGTAACAGCCGGCAGCGATCTTAAACTTCGTGCGCATGTGCAAGGAATAAGCATTCATTGGCTCCGTGATTTCCCGCATAATTTAAAAGTGCAAACTTAAATAGCTTTGACATTAATTTTGCAATAAAAAAACAAATTTTAATTTAAGCTTGTAGTACATACGTTTTTTAAATTATAATTAGCGGTTAGATTATCTAAATTAAAAAGAAAAATTCATTAATTTAAAATAAATACAGAATATCTACGGGCTTAACTATTTTAATAATTTACAATTAATATTTATTATTTACAAATTTTAAAGTTAAAATTTAAAAAAAACAATCTCGGAAACAAGTAAAAGTTTTTTTTTTAAATTTATTACTTTTTAATATCGATGGACTACTACAAGCAGTGTATAACAAATAATTTTTGAAGGATTTGAAGGATGAATTTTTAAAAATAATTAGATAGTTAAGTGAAAAACAAAATATTGCAAAAACCATAATTGTTATGTTATAAAATTAACTCGTTACATTATTTAATAATGCCGTATCTATTAGAACAGATATTACATCTGTTTACTGAATTATTCTATCAAAATCTTACGAAAAAAAAGTCCAAGGTGCTGGTCAATTTCATAAAAGGATATTTTTAAAATAATGAAAACTAATGGAAAAATGATTGAATTTATAATTTGTAAGTATTCCCTTAATCTTTGGCTTGTGCTTATTTTTTGTAGAACTTTGATAGGTTTACAGTAATTGTGATCTCTTATCAATGACAAATCACTAATGTGGCAAGTACTGATGATAATATACGTATAAAATTACAGCATTTGGCCAATTTTCAAGCAAGTTAGAATAATCGTTCGATTTAACTCGACTGTACAATGTAACTTTCAAATATACGATAAAATTATTTTATAGTTAACCTTTTTTTAATTGGCTTTTGTATTAAAAATCTGATGATGAAAAAAGGTACTTTTCTGATATGAGTCAAAGTAATTGATAATTGCTGATCAGTGTAATTTCTAAAACCCAAAATTTTGAGTCTGAATAATTTAAAATTAAAATAATGGAGACTAAAACTCGTTCAAAATGGTACAAAAACTAAACATTGCTAATACATACATCTTTAAAATTTGGAAACTGACAAGTTTCTAAGTTAAGCAATATCAACTTTTTTAGTTAACTGGTTTCAAGATGTATTTTTTTTTTAATTGAACACGCTAATTTTAAATCAGTCAAAATTATATAGAATCAATTTTTTTTAATTCAAAAAACATAATAGTTCAAAATGTTTTTCTAGTCTATGATATTTTACAACTTTTTCAATTAGTGTAATATAATATAGTGTAATATAATATAAAAAAATAGTGTAATATGTGTAATTTCTAAAAGCACCAAATTTTGAATCTAAATCATTTAAATTCGAAAAATTTGAAATTATAATATTGTAGCCTAAAAGTAACTTAAAAAATATAATTGATTTCTAAATGTTCCTAAGCAGTATTAATAAAAGAGACCATTTTTATTGTGAATGCTCTATTGAGATTGGGAAATAATTCTGGTTTTAAGATTTTGCTACCTCACTTGTAGCAGCAACCAAAAAATTACTAGTACTGACAATAATATTTCTGGGAAAATTTTAAATGATTTCGGTTTTATCTTGAAAGGTTAAGTTTTTACTTTTGAACAGTTCAAATTATGTCGAAAAAGAATATGGAAAATGATAGGATGATTTTTTTAATTTTGCAGAATTTTAACAAATTTTAGGAAAAACAAATTATTTCAACAGATATTCAGAAGTTTTGAAAAGATTAGAAAATAATTTACATCTTGAGAATTAATTTTCAGAGAATTATATTACCAGATTTTGAAATATTTTTGAAAATTTCAAAAATTGTCAAAAAAGCATCTGGAATACTTTGAGGCAATTTGTTTAATTTTGAAAAATTTAAAAAAAGAATCGAATCATTTTAAAAAATATTTAGGAGGTGCACAAGTTTTGAAAATATTTAAAAGTAATTTTAAGTTTGAAAAGATTTTAAAAAATTTTCAACAAAATGTAGACTTAGGAAGATTTTTGAAAAAATAGAAGCTTTTTAAGAATTGTAAAAGGTTTAAAAACTATACAAACAACTTTCTTAAGATTCCTGGCAAAATTTGAAATCATTTTTTAATTTTAAAATTAATTGTTAAAGAAAATTCTAACAGATTTCAAAA
This sequence comes from Andricus curvator, assembly GCA_932195095.1. Lineage (NCBI taxonomy): Eukaryota > Metazoa > Arthropoda > Insecta > Hymenoptera > Cynipidae > Andricus > Andricus curvator. The sequence goes on along the minus strand of CAKNYM010047134.1, from coordinate 100,689 downwards.
GGTTTCTAAAAATGTCGAAAAAAATATGGAAGATTTTAAGGCAATTTTTTTTTAATTTTGGAAGATTTTTCCAAATTGTAAGAAAAGTTTGAGTCAGTTTGAAATATATTTAGGAATTTTAGAAGTTTTGCAGAGATTACAAATATTTTGAAAAAAATTTTCATCAAAATTTTCTAGTTTGTTTTGCAATACATCTGAAATCTTCAAAAATCGTTTTGAACTTTCTTAAGAATCTTAGAAAAATTACATTTATATAACTTAAAAATAAACTGATAATATTTACTTCCACGTTCTCTTTTGCACGGTCAATAAAATTTAAAAATTCTTGAATTATAAACTTTTAAAATTGAAATTAAATTTTCTTTTTATTTAAACGCTCAATTATTTAAACGTATAAAATGAAAGCTATTAACACTTTTTAATTAACAAAATTTCAATTAACTGCATTTATACTGCAAAATAACATTCGTTTAACTTTTATAAATTGTACAGTTCAACGATTCAGATTCAGTTAAAAAAATATAAATCCATGTTATCGTTTTCAAAGCTGTAAATTGAACAATGAATCAATAAATTTGAAAATTTACTAAATTATATAATTTAAAGCAGTTTTAAAATAGAAACATTAAAGACTTGAACAATTAAAATTTTTTTTAACTAAACACTTTTTAAATTCGAGTTTATATTATAAAGTACATCATATTTTCAGTAGTTTCAAATAAATATTAATTACAGATTGAATTTCTGTTTAATTCTTATTCATACATAAAAATTTGTTTTTGCTTGGAAATATTTTCAAATATTCCCTGTAAATAATTTTGTCCAAATAAAAAATAATTTTTCGAGAAAAAAATTGTATTATCTTAAAACCTTTTAAAATACTTAAAAAACTTCAACATTTTATTTCAAAATCCTTTAAAAAACTTCAACATTTTGTTTCAAAATCTTCAAAAATCTACATTTTGTTTTAAATTTGATGAAATCTTTTCAAATTTTAAATTATTCTGGACATTTTTTTGAAACATCTAAATATCTTTTAAACGGATTCGAATTTTTCCTAAAATATTCAAAAAATCCTACAAAATGAAAAAAAATTTATTGAAACCGTCCAGATTCTTTTTTGACAATTTTGGGAATCTTTTGAAATCTTACGAATTATTTTCTTAAAATTAATTTTTAAAAATAAAAAATCATTTTCCATTTCCCTAGGAATCTCGACAACTTTTTTTTTTATCTTTTCAAAATTCTTAAAAAGCTTCTAATTGCTGCGTATTGCTGCATATTGTTATGGATAAAATACGTATTGTATAGAATATATATGTATATATCTATTATGGAAAACGTTTAGAGGCAGCTTTATATTTTCAACATAATAATATCAATAATTACACTTACTTTGTATAGAAAGAATTTATTAGAAGATGAATATTGTATTTAATTACATGAAATTTAATACTTCATTTTTATTTACATATAAATTTTGTTTCTAACATCTAATGTCGCTTCTTTTCCGTAAAGTTTATGTTGAAAAATCTCGCTATTTCGATTATAAAATATATGTCCATATGTTATTTTACCAATTTAAAAGTCTATAATATTATATCACTTTCCCGGAAATTATTAATCATTTAATTATGTTCCATTCTAACATTTTTGCAAGAGTATTATTAATTTTTATCTCGAAACGCTGTATGTTTTGAGGTTAATCTATGATTGCACGTAGTAATGATTACACTTTTTTTGTACAGAAAAACAAGAAAATTTTTAAATTCTACACCGAAAAATTGTTTATAAAATACCAGCTATTCTGTAAAATTACAGAAAAATGAAAAATCACAATTTGTTAATATTATTTTTACATGAGGCATGGAGAAAGCAGCAGGTTATGTTCAAGAGATTTTACACTGTCCGAGGTAATTTACATATTATATTCTTGTAATTTACGTTAGAAGTGACTGATATTTTTTGTCTAATCATTATTAGAAATTCACATCCAATTTTTTTTCTCAGTATTATAAAACTTTCTGATTAGATTAGGTTACATTTATTTACAAGTGTTATGTGATTTATGCATGGAAGTATAAATTAAAGGGAATAAAGGTTTTACGATAGTGAAAAAAATTTTCTTAAGATGCCTGAGAAAACTTAAAATGACTTTATTTCGAAAAATTGAATTTAATAGAATATTAAAAAAGATTTCAAAAGACATACAAAATTATCAAAAAATAATTTGGAACATTTTAAGTGATTTTTTTAATTTTCAAGGATTTAAAAATTTTAAAACGTTCCAAAAATTTTAAAACAAAATGTAGATTCTTCAACAATTTGAAATAAAGTTTTGAAACTGTTTAAGGATTTTGAGAGGTTTCAAATAATACACAAATTTTCTTAAGATTCCTGAAAAGTTTTGAATTACTTTTTATTTTAAAAAATAATGATTATAAGAGAATATTTAAAATAGATTTCAAAACAATTTTTGATTTATGAATAACGATTAAACAATTATAAATTTGTAAGAACCTAAAATTAAAATAATTTCACTTCTAATTCAAAAATTGTTCAGTTTAAAAAAATGTAATCTTTCCATTTTTAATGTTTCTGATTTAAAATTGCTTAAAACGATATAATTTTGAAAACCTCTGAATTCGTCGATTCATTTTTCAATTTAGATAATTGAGAATGGTAGCGCAGACATACGTATTTTTTTGAGTCTTTGAAATGCACAAGAGTTTAACAATTATTTATATATTGAGCGTTTAAATTAAAAAAAATTAGGCTTTATGGTCCTTTAGGGTGAAAAATAAATAAATATTTTGATTTTACTCTTTATAAATGAAAATTCAGTTATTTTGTTCATAATTCATAATTTTAGTTGAAAAATCGTTTTCTCAAAATTCAACTATTTTGTTAACATTTTTTAAAATTATTTTTTCAACTGAACATTTAACTATTGCATGTTTGGTTGAAAATGTATCTCCTTCAGCTGAAAATTCAACTACTTGGTTGAAAATTCATATACTTTATTAAAAATTATTCTTTTACGGTAGAAAATCAATTTTTTTGGTTCAAAATTAGTTTTTTTTGAAAATTAATTTTTTACTGAAAATGTAACTATATCATGTTTGTTTGAACATTAATCTTCTTCAGTTTAAAATTCAATTACTTATATATGTTTGAAAATTTCTGTATATTGTTGAAACTTTTGTGTGTCTTTAGTTGTAGAATATTAATCTTCTTGGTGACTAATTCACCTTTTTGGATGAAAATTCAACTATTAGCTGAAAATTCCATTAAAAATTAAGATATTTGGTTGGAAATTCATGTATTTTGTTAAATTTTATCCTTTCTTGGTAGAAAATTATTTTTTTTTATTGAAAATTATTTTTTTCTTGTTTGAAAATTAGTGTTTTTAGTGAAAATCAATTTTTTAAACTAAAAATGTAACTTAATTTTTTGTCGAAATTTTTTTTTAAAAGATTTAATCTTTTTGGTAGAAAATTCATTTGTTTGGTTGAAAATTTAATTCTTTCGCTGTAAATATATTTTATTTGTTTAAAAATGTATTTCTCTATCTAAAAATTAAACCATGTATTTTGTTGAAAATGATTCTTTTTTGATAGAAAATATGTTTTTTTAAATTGAAAATAAGTTTTTCTAAACTAAAAATTTAACTATTCCATTTTTCGTCGAACATTTTTTTATAGACATTCCATCTTTTTGGTTGAAAATGTATCTGTTTGTTTAAAAATTGAACTATTTCCTTATAAATTAATTTTATTTGCTTAAAAAACTTATTTCTTTAACTTAAAATCAAACTATTCTATTTTTGTCAAAAATTGATCTTTTTTAGTTCAAAATTAATTTATTTTGTTGAAATTTTTTTTGTGGTAGCAGTACAACCTTTTTGGTTAAAAATGCAACTATTAGGTTAAAAATTCATATATTTTGTTAAAACTTCTTCTTTGCTGGTTTAAATTTCATTCTTTTGGTCGAAAATTAGTTTCTTTTTTATTGAAAATTAATTTTTTCAACTAAAAATTTAGCTATTCAATTTTTCGTCGATTTTTTTTTTTGATAAACATTTAATCTGTTTGGATGAAGATTCAACTATTTCATTGAAAATTTATTTTAATTGGTTATAAAAATATTTCTCTAACTTAAAATTAAACCATTCTATTTTTTATTGAAAATTGATCTTTTTTTTTTGGTAAAAATATGACCTTTTCGGTTGAAATTTAACTATTTGTTTAAAAAATTAATTTTTTTTTTGATTGAAAATGCAAATTTCAGTTATAGTTTCATTCCTTTAGTTAAGAACTTAACTAATGTGGTTGGATTTTTTTTTCGAACATGAATTTTTAAATTAAAAATGTAGTTATTTTTGCTAGAGAGCTAATCCTCTTCAGTTAAAAATTCACTTATTTTGTTGAAAACTCGTCTTTTTAAGTCGAAAATTCAATTATTTTTGCAGAAAATGCATATTTTCATGTTGTAAATTCAACTTTTTTTTCAAAAATTCGTCTTTATTACTTAAAAACTCAACATTTTAGATGAGATGTTTTTTCTTCATTGATTGCAAAATCTTTCTTGGTTGAAAATGTAATTCTTCCATTGAAAGTTTGTATTTCTTGGTTTAATTTAACTGTTTTTTTGCATTTTCAGTAAAAAAATCAATTCTAATAACAAAGTACACGAATTTTCAACCAAATATTTGAATTTTTAAATTAATTTTCAACCAAAAAGATGAATTATTCTCCAAGAAGATTCTCACAAAATTCAAATTTTTAATAAAATACAATAGAATATAAAAAGGAATTTTCAACCAAAAATATCAATTTTCAACCAATTTTCAAACAAAATAATGAATTATCGACAAAATAATTCAATCTTACACCCAAAAGATGAATTTTCTACCAAAGAAGATACAGTTTTAATAAAATATATAAATTTTTAACTGAAAATAAAAAAAAAATTACAAACCAAGAATATTATAGTTCAATTTGCAGTTAGAAAAGTAAATTTTAAACCAAAAATACGAGTTTTCAGCAAAATTAATTAATTTTCATCTAAAAATGTAAATTTTCAAGCAAAAATGGAACACAGCTTCCGTTAAAAAAATTATTTTCCAGCTAAAAAGACACGAATTTCCAACCAATGAAATTAATTTTTAATCACAATGATGAATTTTAAACCGAAAATATGAATTTTTGACAAAATAGTTCAATTTTCAACTCAAAACATGAATTTCCTATCAACAACAAAAATTAATTTTCAACTAAATAGTTTTTTTCGACCAAAGAAATGAATTCCTAACAACAAAATAGAATAGTTGAACTTCTACAAAACAAATAATTTTTTAACGACAAAAATTACATTTCTATCGAAAATTTATATTTTTCACAAAAAGTGGAATAGTTAAAGTGAATTTTTACTAAAATGATGAATCTACAACTGAAAAAAAAATTTATTTTCAACTGGAAAGATAAATTTTCTACCAAAAATAAAATACTTCAATTTTCAGTTAGTAAAATAAATTTTCAACCAAAAAAGAAACGAATTTTCAATAAAGTAGTTAAATTTTCAACCAAAGAAATAAATTTTTAACCAAAAAGATGAAGATTCAACTAATGAGAGAACTTCTACCAAAAAAACATAAATTTTCAAATAAAAATAGAATAGTCAAATTTTCAGCACAACAATTAATTTTCAATAAAATTAAAATAAATTTCCAACGAAATAGTATAATTTTTAACTAAAAACGATAAATTTCTATCAAAAAGATAAATTTTAGACAAGAAGTGGAACAGTTGCATTTTTAGTTAAAGAAATTAATTCTAAATGAGAAAAAATTAATTTTTAACCGAAAAGAAAAATACTCAACCGATAAGATGAATTTTCTATCCAAATAGATGAATCTATAACAAATTACATGAAATTTCAACCAAATATTTAAATTTTTAAATGAATTTTCAACCAAAAAGATGATTTATTCACCAAGAAGATTCTCACAAAATTCAAATTTTCCATAAAATACAATACAATTAAAAAAAAAACGAATTTCCATACAAAAAGATCAATTTTCAACCAATAAGACGAATTCTCATCCAAAATTAAAATAGTTAAAATGTTAGAAAAATAAATGTTCAACAACAAAAAAACGAGTTTTCAACAAAAAATTTTGTTTAATGCAAACAAATGATTTTTTTAACAAAAAATAGAAGAATTAAATTTTCAGTTCAAACAACCAATTTAAAAAAAAAAATTAATTCTCAACAAAATAATTCAATTTTACACCCAAAAGATGAAATTTCTACCAAAAAAGATACAGTTTCAATAAAATCTATAAATTTTCAACTAAAAAAGATAAATTTACAAACCAAGAATATAATAGTTCAATTTGCAGATAGAAAAGTAAATTTTAAACAAAAAATACGAGTTTTCAGCAAAATTAATTAATTTTCATCTAAAAGTGTAAATTTTCAAGCAAAAATGGAACACAACTTCCGTTAAAAAAATTAAATTCCAGCTAAAAAGACACGAATTTACAACCAATGAAATTAATTTTTAATCACAATGATGAATTTTAAACCGAAAATGTGAATTTTTGAGAAAATAGTGGAATTTTCAACTCAAAACATGAATTTTCTATCAATAACAAAAATGAATTTTCAACTAAATAGTTTGTTTTTTTTCAACCAAAGAAATTAATTCCTAACAAAAAAAATATAATAGGTAAATTTCTACAAGGCAGATAATTTTTTAACGGAAAAATTACATTTCTATCAAAAAAGGTAAATTTTCCACTAAAAATGGAATAGTTAAAGTGAATTTTTACTAAAATGATGAATCTTCAACTAAAAAAAATATAATTTTTAACCAAATTAATGAATTTTCAACTGGAAAGATAAATTTTCTACCAAAAATAAAATAGGTAAATTTTTAGTTAGTAAAATAAATTTTCAACCAAAAAAGAAACAAATTTTCAACAAAATAGTTAAATTTTCAATCAAAGAAATAAATTTTTAACCAAAGAAATAAATTTCCAACCAAAAAGATAAAGATTCAACTAATGAGAAAACTCTTCTACCAAAAAAAGATGAATTTTCAAATAAAAATAGAATAGTTAAATTTTCAGTACAAAAATTAATTTTCAATAAAATTAAAATAAATTTTCAACGAAATAGTATAATTTTTAACTAAGAACGATAAATTTCTATCAAAAAGATAAATTTTAGACAAAGAGTGGAACAGTTGCATTTTTAGTTAAAAAAATTAATTCTAAATAAGAAAAAACTAATTTTTAACCAAAAAGGAGATTTCTCAACCAATAAGATGAATTTTCTATCCAAATAGATGAATCCATAACAAAGTACACGAATTTTCAAACAAATATTAAAATTTTTAAAGGAATTTTCAACCAAAAAGATCAATTATTCACTAAGAAGATTCTCACAAAATTCAAATTTTCAATAAAATACGATAGAATAAAAAAAAAACGAATTTTCAACCAAAAAAATCAATTTTCAACCGATAAGATGAATTTTCTATCAAAATAGATAAATTTACAACAAAGTACTCTAATTTTACAACAAATATTTGAATTTTTAAAGGAATTTTAAAAAAAAAAAAAAAAAAAAATTACAACAGAATCATTTTCTATTAAAAAAGACGAATTTTCAACTAAAATGATGAATCATCAACTAAATCAGTAAATTTTTAACTAAGTAGTTCAACTTCCAACTAGGTAGTTGAATTTTCAACCAAAAAATATTAATTTTTAACGAAAAACGTGATATCTGATATTTCAACCAAAAAGGATTTTAATTTTATACCAAACATAGTTGAATTAAAGAAAAAAAAGATAAATTTCCAACAAAATAGTTTGAATGCTCAACCAAAACAGAATAATTTTCAAACAAATAGTTGCGATTTTTAACCATAATAATAAAAGAAAGCACCCGACCGGTAATCGGAAGTTCTGAGGTTCGATTCCCAGCGGAGCAAAAGGAGATTTTTTTTAGAAAAAAAATAATTAACATAATAATAAAATTAACTTCAACTTTAGTTTATCGAAAATTCCCTAACTCTGTCAGGTTTTCCCTGAGATTCCCTGACTTTCTGAAATTCTGAATGTTTTTGTGAAAATGTATGTATGAATTATGATATATATTTGTTTAAACAATAAATGAGCATATTCTCGAGAGCATTTGCTCAACATAAATTCTTAAGCATTTAAGATCTCTATCTTAGATTCAATCTTAGATAATCTTATATACTTGAATTTTTAACCACAAAGATGAATTTTCAAGCCAAAAATTCGAATTTTGTAGAAGACAGTTGACTTTTCAGTAAAAAAGGACGAATTTTCTACCCAAAAAGACAAATGAACCTTAAAAAAATGAATTCTTTAAAAAGATCTTCAGCTTTGAACCAAATAGTTGAATTTTGATTAAAAAAAAAAACTCTCAACAAACAATATAATATCCTTAACCAAAAATAATCCTCAACCAAAACAGATGATTTTGTAACCAAACAGTTGCCAAAAACCAAAAACTTTTTCAACCAATTTTTAGGCCAAAACGACGAATTTTCTACAAAACAGATGAATTTTCAACACCATATATAAATATTTAATGAATAGTGTTTTTGTTTATTAAAAAATATGTGATTTTTTATTCTTGCAATCCTTAACTCAATTCTGTGATGCAATATTGGTGTCTAAAGGTAGATAAAATTTTAAACACTATTTTTTTACAAGGCTTATTAGGTTAAGGCTTAGGTTCTTATTTGGCAAACATAACTGATAACGAAATATCTTAGTATTCCTTGTGTAATGGTACAAATTTTTCCACTGGTTGGAATAAAATTAAAATTATAGTTAGTAAATATTTTTCATTTATCGTGACTTTCAGATTGGCTCAGTTTCTCCTCTCCAACCTTCTTTCTTTATGAGAAAATGAAGAGTCTTATTGGTAGTTTCTTCCTCGTTTTGGTGGTCTTTCTTCATTCTATTGGTAAATATATTTTTAATAATACAATGTTTCATATATGTCTATAAATAAATTATACCGATTGGTCCAAATGAGAAAGTTCTATCTCGTTCTCTGAATTTGAATCCGGAAGAAATGGATCTCTGAATCAAATCAGTAATAATTTTCACTGAATCAAACCAGTAATATTTTTCACTGAATCAAATCAGTAATAATTTTCATTGAATCAAATCAGTAATAATTTTCATTGAATCAAATCAGTAATAATTTTCACTGAATCAAATCAGTAATAATTTTCGCTGAATCAAATCGGGCTTTACTCTCTAAATCTGAATCAGTAAAAATTCAACTAATTCAATCAGTACTGAGGATATGAACTCATGAATCGTTTCTTACAATTCGTTGATCGAAATAGTGAAATACATTATAAAAATCTCACATAAACTGAAAAAAAAATTTTTTTTTCAATAGGTGAATAATTTTTTTGAAATAAAATGAATGTGGGTACTATATCAAATTCAATTTGGAACGCTCTAAATTTCTGAGATTTCAAATAAAAATATTTAATTTCTAGCAAAAGAGACGAATTCGTAACAAAATAGTTGAATTTCAAACAAACAAAAAAAAAAGAATTTCCCAAAAATCATAAATCATCAGCCAAAGAGATGAATCCTCAATTAAAATTATAAATTAAGAAAAAAATTATTTTTAACAAAGTTGTTCAACTTTCAACCAAAAAGTTGACTTTTTAACCAAAAAGATTAATTTTCTACCAAAAAGACGATTTTCCAAAAAAATACATGAATTTTCAACCAAATAAATGAATTTTCAACTAAAAGGGATGAATTTTGTAACAAATAGTGAAATGTTCAACTAAAAAAGATCAATATACAACGAAAAATTGAATATTTACATTTTCTGTTGAAGAAGTTAATTTAAAAAAAAAAAAAAAGAATTTTCAATAAAATATTTTACTTTTTAACTAAAGGAACAAATTTTAAACAAAATAGTTAAATTTTTAACCAAAAGAGATGAATTGTTAAATAAAAATTAACAATTTTCATACAGGAAAGATTTTGATCGAACAGTTAAATTTGAAAATAAAAACGACAAATTTTTAACCAAAAATGGAATAGTTAAATTTGCAATTCAAGAATTCATTTTTAACACAAAAAACGGATTTTTAATAAAATAAAATACTACCAAACATATACATTTACAACCAAATATTAGAATTTTCAATCCAAAAAGAAGAATTTTTAATCAAATAGTTGCAGTTTTAAGTCAAAAAGACGCATTTTTTACAAAACAGTTGAATTTTCTAACCAAAAATAAGAATTTTGAAAGAAAAATTTAATTTTCCATAAACTAGCTAATTTTTAAGATAAAAACGATCAATTATTAACCAAAAATAGAATATTTAAATTGCAGTCGAAGAATTGATTTAAAAAAAAGAACAATGAATTTTCAATAAAATATTAAATTTAAATTGAGTTAAATAGTTGAAGAAATGAAATTTTTAATTAGGAAGAATTATTTTCTACCAAAAAGACAAGTTTACTACAAAATACATCAATTTTCAACCAACTAGTAGAATTTTTATTCCAAAAAGACGAATGTTTAAACAAAAAGTTAATTTTCAGTCGATTAGTTAAATTTTGAAATAAAAAAGATCAATTTTTAACCAAAAATGGAAGAGTTAATCTGAATTAGTAAAAATTCAACTAATTGAATCAGTAGTAAGAATTTTAACTCATAAATCGTTTTTTAAATATATTGATTAAAATTAAATCAGATTAATTTTCCACCAAAATAGTTGAATTTTTAATTAAAAAAGATGAGATTTTGTTACCAAAAGAGATAGGTTTTGAAACGAAAAAGCCGAATTTTGAACCAGGAAAGAAAAAAATGTCCGCTAAATTGTTGAATTTTCAAACCAAAAACACGAATTTTCTACAAAACAGTTTTATTTTTAGACTGAAAATATGAATTTTCGACAAAAAAGTTACTTTAAAACCAAACAGTTGAATTTTCTACCAAAATATATGAATTCTTAACGAAAAATATAATATATACGAAGATGTTGGTTTTTTTTTTTTTTTTTTTTTTTTTTTTTTTTTTTTGAAAAATATAATATTTGATATTATTTCATCCAAAAAAGAATTTAATTTGAAATCAATCCCAGTTGAATTTGACCAAAAAAGATAAATTTTTAATAAAATAGCTGAATCCTCAACCAAAAGAGAATTATTTTCACCCACAACTGAGCCATGAACCTCTCTTAATAGGAACTACACAAAAAACACAAAGTAACTTTGAAGTAACTAAAATTATGTTCCAAGTAACTGAAAAAATCGTAACTAAGTTACGTCATGAGTAACTTTTTAAAATAGTAACAAAGTTACTCTAAAAGTTACAAATATCGTAACTGTTGAGTAACTTAGTTACTTGTAAGAAGTTACTACCCAACACTGTTGTGCACTAGGGTGGTCCGAAAATGCATTGGAATTTTTTTTTTAATTTTCATGCATATCGCCCGAAACTTTTTTCGAATTCAGAAAAAAAATCAATTTAAAAAACATGATATTTAGAGGTGGCCCCATGAAGTTTAACACGTATTTCCCATAAGAAAAAAAGATGTTTTTCCCAATTTTATTCAGAATCGTCAATATTAGTTGAATCGAGTTGAAACTCAACATTTCTCTTAAAAATTAGCGATAGCATACGAATAAAATATTACTTTTTAAATTTCACCTCCATAAGTCTGTTTGATGGGGTCCTAAAAAAACCCATAAGTTGAAAAATGGGGTTTTCATTTTTTTTGGCTAATTATGAATTTTTTGCGTTTGAAAAAATGAAAATTGTTTTTAATACATGAAATACTATTGAAGAACTGATAATTAAATGTTTAAATAATTTATTATTGTTTTTAGCAATTTTATCTTAGAATAGAGTTTGAAAGTCGCGGGTTTTTCAACAATTTTCCACTTTTTGTCCAATTTTCAATTAGATCGAGGTAAAATTTAATCAATGTTAAAAAACATAATTGTTTAAAACAATGTATTATTATTGGTAATAATATTCTCTTAGAATAATGCAAGATATTGCAGTTTTTTCTGAAATTTTCAACTTTTTGTCCACTTTTCACTTGAAGTGAGTTGATATTTAATTTAATTCAGTAAAAATAATTGTTTAAATAAATTATTATTGGTTATAGCTATCTTCTTCTATATTAATACTAAATAGTTGCGGTTTTGTCCTGAAATTTTTAACTTTTGGTCCACTTTTCAATTAGAGTATAGTATATTCTCTTAGTCTAACGGTAGATAGTTGCGGTTTAAAAAAAAAATTTAATTTGAAAATTTTTTAATTAAAAACAATTTTTTTTTTATTTTAAAAAATTTTTCTGAAATTTTTAACTTTGTTAACTTGCATTATTCATCACTTTACTAAGTAAGAATAGGGTGAATAGTTAAAACATTTTAGAAGAAACCGCAACTATCTAGCATTACTAAAGAAGAAGATAGTTATAAACAATAATATTTTTTAATAATTATTTTTGCTAAATTAAATTAATTATTAACTCATCCTAAGTTAAAAGGAGACAAATATTTGTAAATTTCAGAAAAAACTGCAACTTTCAAGCATTATTCCAATTGAATATTATTAAAAATAATAATAAATTGTTTAAAAAATTAATTTTTCAACCTTAAACAATTATCTAATTCACTCTCATTGACAATTGGACAAAAAGTGGAAAATTTTTGAAAAACAGCAATTTTCTAGCATTATTCTAAGAAAATATTATTTACAATAATAAGAAATTTTTCAAATAATTATTTCTGTTAACATCAATTATGTACTACCTCACTTTAATTAAAAATTGGAAATTTTGTTAAAAACCGCGTCTTTCTATCTCTGTTCTAAGAGAAAATTGCTAAAAACAATAATAAACTTTGTAAACAATTAATTTAAACATCTAATTATCAATATAAAGTAGTATTCCATGTATTAGTAACAATTTTAATATTCAACAAAATCAAAAAAGTTACAATTAGGGCAAACAAAATTGCAAAACCCATTTTTTAATTTATGGGGGTTTTTTGGGACCCTATCAGACTTATGGGGATGATATTTAAAAAGTGATATTTTATTCGTATTCTATGGCTAATTGTGAAGAAAAATGTCGAATTTCAACTCGATTCAGCTAATATTGACGATTCTGAATAAAATTTACAAAAACGTCTTTTTTTCTTATGGAAAAAACAGGTTAGACTTCATGGGGCTTGAGCCAACTCTAGATATCATTAAAAAAAATGAATTTATTTTTGTGTGGATTTGAACAAATTTTCGGGCGATATGCTTGAAAATTGGAGAAAAAAAATTTGGACCACCCTCATGTGCACCCTATTGCTCACTCTTTTCTAACAGTTCCCGTATCATTTTCCTTAAAAACCAATTAAAATGTTCTTTTTTATGAATAATGTCGAGAAATATTTTTTCAGTGAATAAAATGACTCATTTGGAAATTTTTACTTACAAAATTGATTTTGCATAAAATTCGTAATCTTTACAATTAACACATTTTTTGTCTAGCGATTCATATCTATCTTTTCCCAATTTTACAATCATATTGCTCTCAAAAGGAACTCTATATATATAGTATGTAAACCTAATTTAACCAACATTGATTTCAAAATCTTTGAGATTTTCCCAAAATATGAAAGAACAACATTATTAAATGTATTATAATCTACTCTATTTTATTTTGATCATTATTTATGTTTTTTATATCATTTATTCTGTTATGCACATGTTTTTCAATATAATCAAAAGAAACATGGTCTAGAAAATGAATTTGTTTACATAGTTCAATATTTGTTTTTATGGAAAACTGCTCTCTAAATCTGAATTAGTAGGAAACTACTAATTGGTAGTAGTTTTCTACTAATTCAAATAGTGCCGATTCGTTTACTGGTGTTTAGTAAGAATCTACTAATTCAATGAGTAAGAATTACTGACTAAATGAATTAGTGACTATATCTACTAAAGAAATTGGTAATGCTACTACTAAATGAATTGGTGAATGTATTGTTGGTTACTATTTCAAAGGGTAGTTTCAAGTATGTTTAAAAACTGTTTTTTCAACGAAGAGAATTTTATTGAAATATATTAATAAATTATTCAAGTCGGATTAGGTCCGATTAAAAAACAAGTTACTTCAATCCGAATTGAAAACATATTATAGTAATAATTAAAACTAGAATATTAATAATCTTGAAAGGTGATAAACGAAAGATACGCATATAAATATCAAACTTTGAAAATTGTGCCAATAATAAGCTCAAGATTGCTTGGTGAAAAGCTTTGTAAGCTTTAATCTCAATTTCAAGGTCTATCCAGATATCTCAAGTTTCTTTCAGGTATAATTTCTTATAGTACGGAGCCATTCAAATATTTCTAATTTTTTTTTTAAGTCGACTCTGAATAAGTCCACAGTTTCACGAGTTTATATAAATTTTGTTTTCAGTTTCTGGGGAATGAGTTAATATTTTTAATTTGGATATCTTTAAAAAATTATATTATAGGATATTCTTAAATATATTGGCACCATTAAATAATTAAATAATCAAATAATACTCAAAACATAATTAATCATTTCTTGGATTTGTCTCCAAAGTCTATGAATTTTAATAATAATTCAAACCAATTTTTATTTGATAGTTGATAGTTGAATTTTAAACTAAAAAAGATCAGTTTTCGACCAAAAATGGAATAGTTGAATTCAAAGTCAACAAATTAATTTTCCAGAAAAAAAATGTTTGAACTAAAATGATGAATCTTTTACTAAAATAGATCAATTTTTAACAAAAGAGTAACTTTTAACCAAGTAGTTTTTATCTTCAACCAAAAAGACAAACTTTCAACCAAATAGTTGAATTTTCAGTTTAAAAAATTAATTTTCCAAAAAAAAGCAAACAAATTTTCAGCCAAAGTGATGAATTTTCAACTAAACTGATGAACCATTGACTAGAATAGTTGAATTTTCAACTAAAAATGATAATTTTTCAACCTAAGCATTTTAAATTATGTATTATGTTAAACTAAAGAGATGAATTTTTAACTAAAATGTGGGAATATTCGACTGGAATGATTACATTTTCAGTTTGAAAAAAAAAATTAATTTTCTGTTGAAGTAGAAACGAATTTTCAACCAAATAGCTCACTTTTCAACCAAAGAGATAAATTTTTAATTAAAATGATGAATCTTGAACAACAAAAAAATTAATTTCAAACAAGAGTGTTTAGCTTTTAACTCAGTTATTAAATTTGTATTCCAAAAAGATGAATTTTGAAAAAAAATGTAGTAGTTGATATCAAAAAAAATAATAATTTTTAATCAGAAACAGTTGAATTCAACCAAAAAAAGTAGTTTTCAACATCAGTTGACTTTTCAACTTAAAAAGATTTTTCAGTCAAGGGAGAGAAAAAATTGCAACCAAGCTGTTTTATTTTCTGTTGGTACGAATAACAAAATTGTTTTAAATAAGACTATTATTCAACTTTTACCCTGTTTGAAGCAATATTTTTAAGGCAGCAAGAAGGTTAGAATTTCCCGAGCGAGTTCTCCGAGGCTAGAGGCATACTTTATTAATTTGCCTTTTATTATGAAAAATTCAAAAACCGTTTTGACTTAGAAAAAACTTATTATACAAAGATAACAATTAGTCATATCATTCATATAAATGGAATATGCAATAATAATTTACATTCGGACATTTGAACAGCTTCAGTGTACTTTTGAAGGTTAGCTTTTTTACTCACTTGCAAATTTTAGAAGAAAAAATGTGAATATTTTCTTTTCATACCTTCCAGTTTGGCTACAGTGTCTGAATCAAAGTGATTTTCAAGTATTGTAACCAATTGCTGCACACTGTATTCCTCGAAGGTCTTGAATTTTTCTGAAAATAAATTTTATTTAACCTAACTTTTTTCAACGACACTTTCCCAGTTTCCTTTAAACTATTCACCTAAATACTAATATGAAACAAAAACTTACCCATTTCAAAGAAGCTAAGATAAACGATTCATCCTGCAATTAATTTACGGGAACGCTGTTATTCTATCTAATTTCACGAGTTCAAATTTTGGCCGCATTGAAAAAATAGATGGTGTATTGAGAAAACATTAACCTTTCTTAATTAAAACATAAAAACCAGCAGAATGTATTTAAAAAATTATTAAATTATGATTCCTTAGCAATTCATTGCTACTCATGGAATTAGTAAGTTGGTACTACTAAGCACATTAGTAGAATACCCTTACTAATTCATTTAGTCACATAAATCTTACCATTTCATTGAGTAGAAAGTGATAAAATTACTAATTTAACAGTCAGATACAATGCTACTAATTGAATTAATAAAATTTCTACTAATTCGGATTTAGAGAGTGGATTTGATAATTTAAGGGCTCTATCAATCACATTTTTAATGATTCCTATCTCATTTTGAATATAGTGATTTGAGAGAAAACTAAGTGTTCCTCCTGAGCAAATAGTTTTCCTATGCCAATTAGTGATGATATGTCTTCCAACAGTTCTTATTAAAGTCATATCAAGAAAATTTAATTTTCCTTCAGTTTCAATTTCAACAGTAAATTGTAATCTTGGGTGTATGCTATTAACACTGTAAAAAAAAAGTATCATTTCAAGGCTAGTTTTCGGTATTGAAACAGTCCTCCAAAAATATAGTCTCGGGTGGCTCCATTCTAATGCCACTTTATTTTGATGCAGCTAAACGACGTTTTAGTACAAATTTTTTGGATCAAAACAGGACTGAAGTGAGAATCAAATTTCAACGACGTAACGTAACACATGGGAACATCAAATGTCCGTGAACTGTCACACTGTAACTTTGTTCATGTTGTTTTGACGGTTATATGGCTTTCGTCATGTAGAGTCGTTACAAACTTTTAAAAATGTAACAATAAAACGGTTTCTTTATACAATTATTGTGAAAATGGCCCTGTGGAGTTTTCTACTGGTGTTTTTATGTTTATTTATCACATTAATTATGCCGAAATGTATCGATCCGGGGTGCAAATCAGGTTACACAAGCGAACTCAGAGAACCTGAATATGAAAAAATTAATATTTTCGTCGTTCCGGAAGACCCAGATATTAAAGCTTTATGGCAAAAAGCAGTCATCATTTTTTAAAGGAAGACATTGTCCACGAGAAAATCCTAAAAGGACCCGATGGCACTATTTTGAGAAAGGTAAGTGATTATGTATTTACTGTAAAACTGAACTCAAAATTTAAAGATAAAACAAAAGTAAATTCTTTTTTATTCAATAAACTGTATTTATTAGGTATTTTCACTTACTACTCGTTTGAAAAAAGTAACATTAATTTAAGATTTTGGTCGCATGAATTGTTAAAGAAGAAAAATTGAGGTTAGTATCGTACATTTTGTAGCCTTCTAATTTAATCCTGAAATAAACGTTACTTTTTTTGTATCCTACTCAAATAAGACATTGACTACATTAACTTGGTACATATTTTTTATTTTGAAAATTACTAAAAATATGAATAAATTGTGTTTGTTGTTCCACTTGCTGACGGGAAAACAAACCGAATTTTTTTGAAACGAGTAGTAAGTGAAAATACCTAATAATACAGTTTATTGAATAAAAAAGAATTTACTTTTGTTTTATTTGTAAATTTTGATTTCGATTTCAAAGTAAATATATAATTATTTACCTTCAACAAAATAGTGCCATCGGGTCCTTTTAGGATTTTCTTGTGGAGAATGTCTTCCTTTAAAAAATGTTTACTATAAACGCACTGGCCAGCTTTCACGGTAAAATTTTTCAGAATTAAAGCTTTTTTCCATAAAGGTTTAATAGCTGGGTCTTTCGAAACGACGGAAAAATTAATTTTTTTCATATTCGGGATCTTTGGGTTTTCCGAGTTCACTTTTGTAACTTGATTTGCACCCCGGAGCGATACACATCGGCATAATTAATGCGATAAACATAAAAACACTAGTAGAAAACTCCACCGGCCCATTTTCACAATAATTGTTTAATGTATTACATTACAGGTCAAATTTGCCAAAAATTAAAAAAGAGGAACTGCGTTGATTGCAAATCCGCACTATTTTACACTATTTACCCTATTTTACAGGTCCTGTAAAATCCTTCTGTATCTCCCAAAATTCTTTAAAGTAGCATGCACATTTTTTGAATCCCTTAAAATTATTAAAACCATCGAAAATCCCTTGAAATTGTTTAAATTTTTCGAAAATGCGTTGGAATCTCTTAAAATACCCTAAAATAATTCAAAGCCCTTGAAATTCCTATAAACTATTAACACGAATAAAAAAAGTTCTAGGAATCTTTTAAAATTTCCTAAAATATTTCAAATCCTTTGATATCTTTCGAAATCCCTTGAAACTTTTTAAAGCTCTTGAAAGTGCCTGCGAATCTTTTACAATCCCCTCAAATAATTCAAATCCTTCGAAATCCCATTAAATTACTGGAATCCATTAAAAATTTCTTTCTAATCTTTTAAAATAACCTAAAATATTAAAAATCCTTTTAAGTCTTTTGAAATATTTGAAAAAAGGAATACTTAAAATAGACTTTAAAATATTTCAAATCCTATCATTATTTAATTGTCAATTGATCCTCAGGATCAATTAAATAAAAACTTTTAAAAATTAAAAAAAATCCATTGAATTAAGTAGAAGTGAGTGAATTTAGAAGAATTTAAAGTGAATTTTGAAAATTCAAAAGAATTCCACAGAATTAAAAGAATGCAGGATAAATTGATAAGAATTCAGGTTGAATTCGAAAAAAATAATTTCAAATCTCTTCAAATCTTAGAAACCCTACGAAATACCTCACCTCTTTTGAATACATTCTTTAAAATCCACTAAATTTACAAATTTGTATAACTTTCATAAGTGAAATAAATGGAAAAATATTATTTAAATTTCCAATATAATAATAAATTATATATGTTATTAAGACGTTATGTTTTTTTAAACCAGGTACTCAAAAATTTTACCTTAGATGTTACTTTGTTTATGTGCTTGAAGTTCTAAACGTTCAAATGAACGAAATTTTTACTGATGACTTTACAAACCAAAAAAAGGGCTCAAATGTTTGTTCACTTATATTGGAAATGATTTATTATTGAAACAGAATTATAATGCATATATTAAATTCCAGTTGCAGCAATATTTACGAGTAAAATAGAAATCGGGAAAAATATTTCGTTCATTTGAACGTTTGGAAATTCAGGTACATTCTTTATTTAAGCTTTAGTCTTTTCAATGGCATTTTCATTAATTTTTACGCCATTCTCTTGCCGCCTTAGCTTTTTTTAACCTTTCCTCTCCTTTTAAAAGTTTTGATGGTGGAATCGATTTTTAACTCTTACTTTTGGCCATTTCGCTGTTTATTTTCTCCGAGTTTCTCGGTTCATTTGCTCTGAGTTTAATTAATAAAATAAGCACAGTTTTCAAAAAACATTCATAAGAAATTAATGAGAATCGTTTATAGTCTTAACTAAATTAAGTACATATAAATAATCAACTAGATGTGAATCTAACTCGCAAGCAAGTCGTGTAAACACGCCGGTATAAAACTCATTAAAAAAGAAAGATTAACATTTCACTTGTTGAAATTCCGATTCTACGTGCAATTTTGAGTTAAAAGGTCACAGAGTAATCGCAATAGTTTTTCTTGCAACATCAAAAACTTTTAAAAAATATAATACTTATCGATGACGTGCGCTGAAGGTGACTTCAAACGCATCGTCGTTCAGTAGCAGTTAATAGGCGTTATTCGTCGACGATGCGTTTGAAGCCACCTTCAGCGCACGTCATCGATAAGTATTATATTTTTTAAAAGTTTTTGATGTTGCAAGAAAAACTATTGCGATTACTCTGTGACCTTTTAACTCAAACTTGCACGTAGAATCCGAATTTCAACATGTGAACTGTTAATCTTTCTTTTTTAATGAGTTTTTCTTACATGATACGGAGAGGATACGATGTGGATACTATAAGGATACGCTGTAGCGTATCCGCTCCGTTCAATCGGTCCACCAGGGTTATTTTTTATTTTCTAAAAGCTATTCAATTAGATAATAAAATCGATTTAAAAAAAATGTAATGATATTATTATTTAATTAAATATCTTTTTAAAAACAAAAAATAATATCCAAATACACTTATTTCTTCACCGAGGAAGATGTGATTTGCACACCTAGACTACTAGGATTAACCATTGAAACAGTAAGACCTTTGAAAAACCGTTCGGGTATCTCCAATTTCAGTCCTTAACCCTACGTCCCCGAGGAAGATGTAATTTAAACACCTAGACTACCAGGAAGGACCTTTGAAAGAACATCCACCTCATTACTTTTCAATCATTGTAATACGAGTATGAATTTTTCATTACTGAATTATAATTCAAAACGACGTTACAAACTTTTGTAACTTTTACAATTAAAAAATTAATTCTATGCATCATTTTCAATTTAAACGCTGTCTTATATACAAATAAGTAATTAATATTTATTATATTTATTAGTATGGAATAATTACATATTTATTCACCAGTTTCCTTTTTTTTTTAAATAATGCCACCTTTTTCCCCTTTTCTATTTTCTCTATCACATTTCAAAAGTAGAAGAAAATTTAAACAATGAAGAATTCTCATAAGCATGAAGTTGCAATCAATTAAAACAATAATCCCTGTGCATTATTTTAGTTCTCTAGTATGTACCACTTTTCAATCTGAAGTTAGCAAAGTAAAATAGTACGAACGATGGCATCAAAACAAGACGATTTGGTATTATAACAGGACGCTAAAAAAGTGATGCTCAAATAAAATGGAACCATAGTTTTTACAGTGAACAGCATTAGGAAGAGTATCAACATTATTTGTATGTACACTAAGTACTGAGTCATCGACATATCTTCCATAACAATAAATTTGAGATAAATTTTTTGGAAAACTTAATTCTCTAAATCCCCCATAACAATTTCAGCTAAAATAGGAGACAAAACTGATCCTATGGGAGTTTCAAACTTTTTTTTGTAGAAATTATTAAATTTGAAATATACCGAATGAAAAACATTCTACAGCATCGAGAAATTGTTTTTTAAAGGAATTTTTGTATTAATTTGAATCGAAACCCAATCTCTTTTTATGGTAATTTCAAGTCTTTCGTAAGGGATATTTGGAAACATAGCTATTACATCAAAAGAAACGAATATGTGATCAAAAGGTATTATTACATTATCAGTTAGCTTCAAGAAAGCATGACCAATTTTAATTGAGGTTTTTGAGATTTCTATTGATTTTTTAATAATTTGACCTAATAATTCTTCCTATTTTCTAGTTGGAGAACCTTTTTAGGAAATAACTGGTCGTAAATGGTAGTCAGTTTTATAAGCTTTAACAAGGCCATAGGCTAAGAAAAGATTAGTACTTTCTGTATCAATCATCATCTTTCAATATTATTACTTGAGTATTTATTAGTTTTCATTCTATCTCAAATCTCAAAAGTCCCTTTTTGAAGCATTTTGGTGAGTTTATTAGGGACTTTGAAAAATATGTCCATCTAATTGATGTATAGAATTCCTGAAAACAAAACAAGAATTCAACGATCAAATTTGGACAAACACCACAAAATGCTACTATTGCAATTCCTAAAAACAAAAAAAAATTTTTTTCTTTGCACAAAAATAAAAAAGAGGAAAGAAGAATGAGAAGGCAACCAACCACATCCCCTTCTTTCTCTTTTTTTTTTCTTTCGTCTTTTTTATTTTTATTATTATCAAATCACAATATGAAAGCATGCACTGTGTGAGCACCGAAACGTTGGTAAATATTTTGCATGCTTTCATATTGTGATTTGATAATAATAAAAATAAAAAAGACGAAAAAAAAGAGAAGGAAGGGGATGTGGTTGGTTGCCTTCTCATTTTTTTTCCTCTTTTTTATTTTTGTGCAAAGGAACAAAAATTTTTTTGTTTTTAGGAATTGCAATAGGAACATTTTGTGGTGTTTGTCTAAATTTGATCGTTGCATTCTTGTTTTGTTTTCAGGAATTCGATACATTAACTTGATTATTGGACGTTAAAATGGGATATTGAATTTGATTTTAATCTAATTTAAAATTCTTAAATTTCAACATGTCTATCATTCAAGATATGCAACATTTTTTGAATATAAACATCTCTATGAATCGCTACTGTCATACTTCCTTTATCTGATCTTGTAATCATTAATTATGGATGATTTTTTAAGGAAATTTTTGTTTTAATTAAACCCTCATTCAATTCTGTTTTTAATCAAGTTTTTGGATTTTCGTTGTTTAAAAAGTCATTAGATAAACCCATGAAGTGTGATCTAAATTCATCAATTTTATTATCAGGTATTTTTAATATTGGATTCAATGTTTTTAATGATTTCAAGTAATTGAATATAATTTTTTCCCCAAATTTTTTGCTAAAAACGCCACCTAATCTTAAAATTTCAATAACCCTGTGTGGAATGATTATATTAAAAATATTAAAAAATCAGGGGTCCGGTTGATCTTGGAAAAGAACTGAGTGAATGTTTAAATGCAACTTTTGTACGTCTTGCTCTTTAAGAATGCTAAGAAATTTTCGATCATATTTTACATTATCTTTAAGGGCATTTTTATTCAGTTTTGTTTTCCTTTCAAAACATTCTTTGATAATAAAAAAAGGAACTTGTTGATTCAATTTCTTAATAATTTGTTTAATAATCACATTTAATAAATGTATCTGTGAATAGCAATCCCTAATAGTCAAAATTAAGAGATTTAAAAAAAAATGCAGTATTTATATCTTATTTTTCCTCATTTCTTTTGTTATTTTTTGTTGTTTTGCATAAAATTACACATGGGCATGCCTTCAATTGGAATGATAATAAAATTCTTTATCATGAGAGAAATCAGAAAAAGAATGAATTTATGGAGATGTTTATAAATAGAGAGGGTAATAAAGCTATTAATTTAAAAAGGGACTTTTCAAGATATAACAAAGTATGGGATAGTGTAATTAATTCGTTAAAGTAATTTTTTTACTTGAAAATTGGAAGAATTCTTTTATAGAACAATCATTTTCTCAATAAATATATTAATTATATTAGACTCAATTAATTTTAAACTGATACTAATTGAAATATTATTTGTACAAAAATTTACAGAAAATTAAAACTATTTTTACAGGAATCTATAAATAAATACAATAAATTACAACAAAAATTAGAGGAAAGTGCAACTTTTTTCTATTATTAGGACGAATTTTGTACTTTTTTTGTATTTTTATGTACAGTGTTGTATTTTATTGTAGTTTTAATTTTCTACAAGAATTTACGAAAAATTACAACTACAAGAATCTACAGGAATTTATATGTTTTGCAGTTATAAAAACTGAACCGCAAACTAAGGCACTCAGAGTGAAATACATACTTTTGAATTTTAAACTATTAAAATTAAAGCTTCAAAAAATATTAATTCAAACGCTCAATAATTTACGCGTATAAAATGGAAGCTTTTAACACTTTTCAACTCAAAATTTTTAAAGTAAGAGCCTTCAAACTGCAAAATTTTTGACTTATACTTTTAATTTATAAATTTTCAAAATTATATCATTTTAAGCAATTGTAAGCTAGAAACATTAATTTATACATTAAAATTTGTTTTTAGGTCTTTTTAAATATTCTCTTAAAAATTTGTTTTAAAAAAGTAATTTAAAAACTCTTCAGGAATCTAATAATAATATTATTATCTTAGAACATAAATTTTTACTACAATTTTTTTAAAATCCTGCAAAAGTAAAAAAACTACCTTAAAATCATCGAGATTCTTTTTTGACAATTTTGGAAATCTTAAATGGTTTTGAATCTTTTCACGTTTTAAATTATTTATCTTGGAATCTTTTTAAAAATTTTAAATATATTTTAAACTTGCTCGATTATTTTCCAAATCAATAATTGTTTCAATTGTCATTTGATCATCAAAAAAGTTTGTTTCAAATGTTTTTAAATATTCTCTTAAAATTAATTTTCCAGAATGAAAAATAATTTTAAATTTTTCCAGCAAACTGAGAATGTTTTTTATTCTCTTAAAAGCTTTAAAAATCAATGTAAAATTAAAAAAATTTTATTTCGATACCTTCAGAAATCTAAAGTTAGTTTTTTTACTTTTCAAAATATTTTCCAGTTTTAAATTAAGTTCCGATTTTCTCAATATTTTAAATATCTCTTAAACTAAATCAAATTTTTTTTCAAATTTATAATTGTTCAATTGTTATTTATGCATGAAAATTCAATAATTTCACTCACATTTATTAAAAATTTGTTAAATAGAACAATGAAAATTGTAACTATCAAAATTTAAATTTAATACTCTGAAATATTAACTATTCAAGGCTTTCTATTTTAAATATTTCAGTTTGAAATGGTTTAGTTTTTAATATTTGATTTATAATTGCTCATTTTGATTAAAAAAGTAAGATATTACTAAATATTCAAAAAAAATGTCATCCTTAATTAAAAAATTTAAAATTAATGGTTAAAAATGTAATATTTTAGATTGAAACAATATTTGAATAGAATTTGGAATTGAATTAAAGCGTTTCATTATAAATCTATTAATTTGAAATTGTTTTAAAATTAAGAATACTTCTAAAGTTTCAATCGAACGTTTACTGCAAAATTTTAACTTTTATACTTTTAATTTATAAATTTTCAAAATTATATCATTTTATGCAATTTTAAGCTAGAAACATTAATTTATACATGAAAATTTGTTTTGAAGTCTTTTTAAATATTCTCGTAAAAATTTGTTTGAAAACAAATAATTTAAAAAATCTCCAGGAATCTAATAATAATATTATTATCTTGAAACTCGAATTTTTCCTAATATTTTTTAAAAATCCTGCAAAGGTGAAAAAAAACTACCTTAAAATCATCCAGATTCTTTTTTGACAAAATTGTTGTTAGTTTTTCTAGGAATTGTGATACACATTTTTTATTCATGTGAAAACTTTTAAATTGCTTAAAAAGCTTATAAATATTGTGTTCAAAATCTTGAAAAATCTACATTGTGTATTGAATGGTTTGAAATCTTTACACTTTTTAAATTATTTTTAAATCTTTTCAAAACTTCTAAATATATTTTGAATTTGCTCGATTATTTTCCAAATTAATAATTGTTCAATTGTCATTTATTAATGAAAAAATTTTGTTTTAAATCTTTTTAAATATTATCTTAAAATTAATTTTTCAGAATAAAAAATCATGCTAAATTTTCCCCGCAAACATAATATGTAGTTTTCTGTAATAACTTGTAGATTTTTACAACAAAGTAAAAAAAATATTAACAAAAATGTGTACATTTAAAAAAAAAGTACAGGTTTTAACAAAAAATGACAGTTGTAAAAATGTTGTACTTTCTTGTGAAAATTTTTTCCACCAGGGTTGGTTTTTTGGTTGACTTTTTCCCTTTTTCTCCCTTTTTTCATTGGT
Organism: Andricus curvator; assembly: GCA_932195095.1. Taxonomy (NCBI): domain Eukaryota; kingdom Metazoa; phylum Arthropoda; class Insecta; order Hymenoptera; family Cynipidae; genus Andricus; species Andricus curvator. Next base: position 75,116 of record CAKNYM010047134.1, on the reverse strand, counting down.
TATTTGCGTCTTTAATGAGCTAAAAAGTAAGGTAGTTTGGGAGTCTGTTTTCTAACTATGAATCTTTTTCTTGCTAATTTTGAAAAAATTATTCATGACAAAATAGATTTTTTTTCAATCTTAATAAATTTTTTTTTCAAATAGAGACACTAAACTCATGATTCTTTCCAATCTGCAGTGTTTGCTTATGAATAATTTAAGATTTCTTTCAATTGAGTTTACATATTTTTACCCCAATTTTCTTGCAAGAAGTCTTTCTTTTTATTTAAATTTTTGTAAAACGAATGTATTAAATATCAGAATTTTTTATAAATGCATTTGAATATTTTGGATTTATCTTCATTTTTATCTTCATCTTTTCTGTTCTTACATCAACTTTAAATTATGAGAATGAGAAAATTTTTACTATAAAAGTCGATTTTAAAAATATATAAATTACCATAACTTCCCTACGCTTCAATAAAATATATTAATATTATAGGTCAATCGATTCGTCTCGAAGCAAGGAATCTTTCATATTCCTGCATCAACTTTGAATTATGTTGAAGAAAAAAGTTTTACTATAAAAATCAATTTTCAAAATATATAAATTACCAAAAATTCCCTAATCTTTGATAAAATGCATTAATATTTAGGTCAATCGATTCGTCTCGAACCAAGGAATATTTTATGTTCTTGCATCAACTTTGAATTATGCTAATAAAAAAAGTTTTACTATAAAAATCGATTTTCAAAATATATAAATTACCATACCTTCCCGATTCTTTAATAAAGTGTATTAATATTATAGGTCAATCGATTCGTCGCGAACCAAGGAATCTTTTATATTGTTGCATCAACTTTGAATTATGCTAATGAAAAAAGTTTTACTATGAAAAACCGACATTCAAAATATATAAATTACCATAACTTCCCTACTCTTTAATAAAATGCATTAATATTTAGGTCAATCGATTCGTCTCGAACCAAGGAATATTTTATGTTCTTGCATCAACTTTGAATTATGCTAATGAAAAAAGTTTTACTATAAAAAACCGACTTTCAAAATATATAAATTACCATAACTTCCCCACTCTTCAATAAAATGTATTAATATTATAGGTCAAGCGATTTGTCTCGAATCAAGGAATCTTTTATATTGTTGCATCAACTTTGAATTATGCTAATGAAAAGAGTCTTACTATAAAAAACCGAGCTTTAAAATATTATTGAGTGCTAAAAAAATGCGATTGCTTAGAATATTGTATTAGACATTTTTAAATTGAGGAAGGTTTAATTAAACTAATTAAAAAATTTTGGAAAATGTTACCATTACAAAGCTTCCTCTAAGAGGAAACAAAATTAATAAAAATTAATAATTTATTGAATTTATTTAGTCAAATAAATTTCTTTTCAAGTTGCACCACTTCTACCCGTGTTGCCGGACCTTCAGAACTTGCACAGCTCACCCCTACATGCAGATAGACCTGTCAGGACATTTCGCTATGATGAATCATTTAGGGAATCAAGATGGGAAGTTGATGGTTGGAGATACGAGAAATTGGATGCAAATAAAGAATTGGTAGCAAGGGAGAATATCGTCTTTGGATGGCTCGACACTGAAGGTTATGTTCAACCACTATATGATGATATGGGAAATCAGATTGTGATAGAGATGGAAAAAGACCGCAGAACCGCGATAATGATGACAACTAATGAACTTAAGGTTTATGGAGTGACCCATAAAATTCAAGAGTTGCATGAACGAGATGCAATTAATGCACTTATGGCTCTTCACATCCCATCTGAAGCTCAAACCATGACCCGCAGCCCAATCGCACGTAGACGCCGTGCATTCAAACGGACAAATGTATAACTGTGTCGGTTTTTTTGTCTTATACAGGGTTTGTATAAAAAGTATCGGGAAAAGTTTCGGAAAAATAGATTCATTTCAGATATTGCTACAAAACCCTAAAATTCTTCAAAGTACATCCCTTGAACGTCGACACACTTTTGCCAGCGGCTTTTCCACGACTCGAAGGCTCCCTGATAGGCGGATTCCGGAAGGTCCTTAAGGGTCCGCGTGCAAGCTTTTTTGACAGCACTTAGGGTTCCATGGTGGTGTCCTTTGAGGGAGGATTTCACTTTTGGGAATAGAAAAAAGTCTGCTGGGGCCAAGTCGCGACTGTAAGGGGGTTCGGGAATCCTCGCGATGCCCTAGGTCCATGCTCCAAGGTGACCGACTACCTGACGCAAAATGGCGTCGCGACGATTCCCCAACCCCCTTACAGTCGCGACTTGGTCCCAGCAGACTTTTTTCTCTTCCCAAAAGTGAAATCCTCCCTCAAAGGATACCACCATTGGACCCCAAGTTCCGTCGAAGAAGCTTGCACGCGTACCCTTAAGGACCTTCCGGAATCCGCCTACGAGGGAGCCTTCGAGTCGTGGAAAAGCCGCTGCCAAAAGTGTGTCGACGCTCAAGGGATGTACTTTGAAGAATTTGAAGGTTTTGTAGCAATATCTGAATTAAATCTATTTTTGCGAAACTTTTCCCGATACTTTTTATACAAACCCTGTATAAAGTTATCTTTGCTCATTATGATTCTCAATGTATGTAGTACACTCAACTCCCGATATAAGAACGGTTTAGGGCATGGCTTGCAGTGGCCTTGAGCCTGAATCGGGGGAATCCAAACTTTATGAGGCAGAGCCGCAAGAATCATTTATGTTAGGTTTGGACGCATGACGCAACCTGATGCAACTAACGCGTTGAGAGTACGGTCAATTATAGGAATATCGTAAACCGGAGGTTCTTATGTCGGGAGTTTAGTGTCGTTATATGTAATTATTATTGAGGCTGGCCGAAAGAGACCAGCATTTTAATTTTGTAACATTTTTATCATATAAAGAATCTTTTATGAACGAAATAAAACAATTTCAGATTAAAATTTACTGATTAATTTTCACCAAAAAGTATGACTGTTCTACCAGGAAAGAGGATTTTTTAACAAAATACTTGAATTTTGAACAAAATAATTAAATTTTCAACAAATCAGTTGATTTGTTAATCAAATAGAAGTTTCATTTTGCAGGGACGAATTTTTGAAAACAGTTGAATTTTCAACCCGAAAAGTTTAATTTTTAACAATTAAAGATTATTTTCAAACAAAAAAAATAAATTTGTAACATATTTATTAAACTATCAACAAAATAGATCAATTTTTCACTAGATAGCTGAATTTTCAAACTCAAAAGACGATTTTTCTACTAAAGACGAATTTTCAAACAAAAAGTTAAATTTTCATCCGAAAATGATAGATTTCGAACCAAAATTGGAATAGGTAAATTTTCAGTTATAGAAAGTAATTATCTAAAAAAATGAATTTTCAAACAGTTCAATTCAACCAAAACGAACAAATTTTTAACAAAAATACTAAATTCTCAACTAAAAAGTAGAATTTTCAACAATAAAGATCAATTTTCGACCAACAATTAAATAGGCAAATTTTAAAATGAAAAAAGTACTTTTTGTCAACAAAAAATAAATTTTCAATCAAATTCTTAAAATTCCAACCAAAGGGGTTAGTTTTTTGAAACAATGAATTTTTGAAGAAGTAGTTTAACTGTTAACCCAATAGTTGAACTTTCAACAAAAAAAGATGAATTTTCGACCAAAAAAGGTGAGCTTTTAACAGAATAAATTAATTTTTAAAATACTAATTAAATTTTCAACAAAATAATTAAACTTTCAACCAATAGTTGAATTCTCAAACTGCAATGATAAATTTTCTACCAAAAGACGAATTTTCAACGAAATACATGATTTTTCAACTAAACAGTTGAATTTTCAACTCCAAAAGATAGGGTTTCAACCAAAACTGCAAAAGTTGAATTTTCAGCGGAAAAAAGGAATTTTCAACAACAAAAAATGAATTTTCAACCATTTGAATTCACCAAAGGATGCGAATTTTCAACAAAATTATTGAATCCTCAACTAAAAAAACTTTCAAATAAAAAGAACTGATTTTTAACAACAAAGAAACGAATTTTCAAATAAAAATCTGATTTTCAACATTCAATCAAGTAGTTAAATTTTCAATGAAAAACGATCAATTATGAATGAAAAATGTAAAAGTACATAGTTGAAAAGCCGAAGGTTTTAGAAAAAAGTTGACTTTTAAACCCGGAAAGATAGATTTTTAAGAAAAAAGTTAATTTTAAATCAAGAAAGATGAATTTTCAACCAAATAGTTGAATTTTTAACAACAACAGATTAATTGTTATTCAAACAGCTGCATTGATAAACAAATGGTTTATCATGAAAGCAAAGGGGACAAATTTTCAAACAACAAAAAAACGAATTTGAAAAAAAAAGTTAAAATTTCAAACCAAAGAGGTGAGTCTCCTAAATCGGACGAATTTTCTACAAAATTTTTGAATCCTCAACCAAAAAGATGAATTTTCAACAGAAAAGATTAATTTTCTACCCAGAAATAAAAAAAATCAAATTTTCAACAACATATGTGAAGTATCAAGCAAATAGTTTAATTTTCAACTTATAAAGAATGAATTCAACCAAAGATTGAATACTTAAATTTTTAGATAGAAAAATAATTTTTAACAAAGGGAAAAAAACGAATTTGCAACAAAGTTGTTGAAATTTCAACCAAAGAAGTGCATCTCTTTAAAAAATCATTTTTTAATGAAGTAGCTCAACTTTTAACCGAATAGTTGAATGTTCATACAAAAAAGATGACTTTTTAACAAAATGAATGAATTTTTAACAAAATAGTTAAATTTTTAACCAAATAGCGAAATTCTCAAACTACAGAGATGAATTTTCTACCAAAAGAAAAATTTTCAGCAAAATACATGAACTTCCAATGAAACAGTTGAATTTGCAACAAAAAATGCAATACCTGAATTTTCAGTTAAAAAAAGTTAGTTTGGAAAAAAATAATTTTCAACCATTTGAATTCAACCAGAAAGGACGAATTTTTGAAAAAATTCTTGAATCCTCAACCAAAACGAAGAATTTTTAACCAAGAAGATTAATTTTCTACCCAAAATGAAGAATTTTCAACAAAAAACATGAATTTTCAATATAATAATTGAATTTTCAGCTTATGAAGGATAAATTCAGCCTAAAATCGATATACTTAAATTTTCAGTAACAAAAAAGTAATTTTCAACAACAAAAAAAAAGGAGTTTGAAACCATTTGAATTCAACCAAAGAAGGTGAATATTTAGCAAAATTGTTGACTCTTCAAGTCCTCAGCCAAAAATGTATGTATAATGTATTTTTAACAAAATAAATGAATTTTCAAAATACTAATTAAATTTTCTACAAAATAGTTAAATTTTTAGCCAAATAGCTATAGAATTTTCAACGAAGCAGTTGAATTTTCAACCGAAAAAGATCAGGTTTCAACAAAAAATGCAATAGTTAAATTTTCAGTAAAAAAAAGTGAATTTCAACAAAACAAAAAAAAAACGAATTTTAAACCATTCGAAATCAACCAAAGAAGGCGAATATTTAACAAAATTGTTGACTCCACAAATCCTCAGCCAAAAAGATGAATTTTTATCCTAAAAGGAGAATTTTCAACAAGATACATCAATTTTCAACAAAATAGTTGAATTTTCAACTTACATACATACATAGATTAGCAGTTCGAACTCGAAAGTTCATTGCCTCACTACCCGATTCGGGTAGTGTTTCTAGGTGGATATTTACTACCAATGTGGGCCCACCACACCCACGACGGGCCAACAGCACGCAGGTATTCCTGAACGGTTACCCATCCAAGTACTAACCGCGCCCAACAATGCTTAACTTCAGTGATCTTACGAGAACTGGTGTTTTCAGCGTGGTATCGCCGTTGGCTTTTCAATTTTCAACTTATGAAAGATAAATTCAACCAAAAATTGAACTGTTAAATTTTCAGATGAAAAAATAGTACATTGTGCACCAAGGAACTTAAGTCGGTCATTATACGCCGCGTGTGAGTTAGCAATACAAGTCGTAGACGAGCGCGAAGCAAACACACAAGGCGTAATGACCGACGTAGTTCCATGGTGCACATTTATATATATATATATATATAACTATATATATATATAGTGATACTTTATACACCAAGGGCATGATTTGCAAGTTTCGTGCCCCCGATTATTATCATGTATCACAGGGGAGGTCTGACGTGCCGGGTCGAATAGGTACAATTCACTTTTTGGCGCCGGTTAACAAGAATTTTACTGAGCTGGTTAATATTTGCTCGTCTGAAAATTTTTGCAAAATATGAACATTTTTGAAAATTTGAAATTGTTTCAAATTTGAAATTTTTTGGGGGATTTGAATAATTTTTGAAAATATCTATAATTTTCAAAAATTTCTAACAATTTCCTAAATTTCCAAAATTTTCAAAAATATCCTAAACCTTCAAAATTTCTTAAATTTTTTAAAATTCTATAATTTTCAAATTCTCAACATTTTTAGAAATTTTTTTAAATGTAGAAAATTTCCAAAATTCTCAAATTTTGAAAAAATTTCAAAATTTTACCCCCCCCCCAAATCAACCCACCCCTGACCCCCCTCTGCACCTCTCCCTTTATCTGTAGGTTTATCATGTACGATAAGTATTGCTTCAATGCTCAAATGATACGTGGACAATAATGGATAGTGGATAGTGGTGGGAGTAGTACAATAATGGCCCCATTATTGTACATTATAATAATGAGGCCATTATTGTACTGCTCCCACCACTGACCCATAAAGGGCTACTTAAGTTCCTGAAAACAGGCACGTAATACGCGCGAATCATGTCTGCGGTGTATAAAATAATTTTTAACAACAAAAAACGAAGATGAATTTTTAACAAAATAAATTAATTTTCAAGATGCTAATTAAATTTTCTACAAAATAGTTAAATTTGTAACCAAATAGCTATAGAATCTTCAACGGAGTAGTTGAATTTTCAACTGAAAAAGATCTGTATTCAACAAAAAATGCAATAGTTAAATTTTCAGTAAAAAAATAATTTTCAACAAAAACCTGAATTTTCAACCAAATAGTTGAATTTTCAACTTATGAGGGATGAATTCAACCAAAAATTGAACTGTTAAATTTTCAGATGAAAAAAAATAATTTTTAACAACAAAAAACGAAGATGAATTTTTAACAAAATAAATGAATTTTCAACATACTAATTGAATTTTCGACAAAATAGTTAGATTTTTAACAAATAGCTATAGAATTATCAACGAAGTAGTTGAATTTACATCTGAAAAGTATAAGTTTTCAAGCAAAAATGCAATAGTTAAATTTTCAGTAAAAAAATAATTTTCAACAAAAAACATGAATTTTCAATCAAATAATTGAATTTTCAACTTATGAAGTATAAATCTAACCAAAAATCGAACTGTTAAATTTTCAGATGAAAAAAATAATTTTTAACAACAAAAAGCGAAGATGTATTTTAAACAAAATAAATGAATTTTCAACATACTAATTAAATTTTCGACAAAATAGTTAAATTTTTAACAAATAGCCATAGAATTTCCAACGAAGTAGTTGAATTTTCAACTGAAAAATATAAGTTTTCAACCAAAAATGGAATAGTTGAATTTTCAGTAAAAAAAAGTAATTTTCAACCAAAAACATGAATTTTCAATCTAATAATTGAATTTTCAACTTATAAAGGATGAATTCAACCAAAAATTGAATTTTTAAATTTTCAGATGAAAAAAAAGAATTTTTAACTAAAAAAAAAAGAATTTTTAACAAAACAAAAAAAAGAATTTTTAACAAAATTGTTAAAAGTTCAAACAAAGAGTTGAATCATTACAAAAAATGAATTTTCAACAAAGATTAATTCTCTAGCCAAAAAGAAGAATTTTCAAACAAAAAAGGTGAGTTTTTGAAAAAAATAAATAAATTTTTAACACACATTAGGTTTTCAACAAAATATTGAATTTTGGATGGCTTGATGATGAAGGTTTTGTTCAACCACTATATGAAGATATGGGAGATCAGATTGGGATAGAGTTTGAGAAAAAACAGAAGAACCGGGGGAATCCTCGAGGGAATCCTTTACTTCAACAGGCAGGACCGCATGAATCATTTTTGTTAGATTTGGACGCATGACGCAACCTGATGCAACTAACGCGCCGAGACTGCGGCCCTCATGCTGTTTGTCACGCTTGATTGAACACCGCATCTCTTTCGAGCCTGTAGCTCCTCTCATCACCAAAATGCGGAGGCCATCAATTCTAGGAATATCGTAAACCGGGGGTTCTTATATCGGGAGTTAAGTGTATTAAAATTTATTGATTTATTTTAATAAAAGTATATGACTTTTCTAACAAAATAAGATGAATTTTTGAGAACAGACTCGACTTTTCTATAAAGTAATTAATTTTTTAATAAAGATTTTAAATTGTATTGAAATAGTTTAACAAAATAATTTAATAGTTAAATTTTCGAGCAAAAAGATGATTTTTTGAGAAATTGAATGAATTTTCAATATACTAATTAAATTTTCAACCAAATAGTTAAATTTGTAATCAAATATCGGAATTCTGAAACTACAAAGACGAATTTTCTACCAAAGGACGAATTTTTAAACAACGTACATGAATTTTGAAGCAAATAGTTTAATTTTTAACTTATAAAGGATAAATTCGACCAAAAATTGCATAGTTGAATTTTCAGATAAAAAAAATAATTTTTAACCATAAAAATGCATTTTTAAGAAAATTGTTGAAATTTCAACCACAGGTGAATCTTTAAACCTTCAATTTTCAATTAAATAGATGAATTTTCGACTATTCATTTCTAATTGTAAAAGATAAGTTGTCAATCAAAAATGAAATAGTTAAATTTTTATTGAAAAAAAGTAATTTCCAACAAAAAAAAACAAATTTTCGTTTATGTAAATTTAACCAAACAATTCGAATTTTCAACAAAATACGTGAATTTACGAACAAACAGTTGAATTTTCCACTTATAAAGGATAAATTCAACCAAAAATTGAATTGCTAAATTTTCAGATGAAAAAAGGAATTTTTAAAAACAAAACAAAATAACAATTTTCAATAAAATTGTTATGATTTCATTCAAAGAGGTGAATATTTACAAAAAACTAATTTTTAACGATGTAGTGTAATTTTACCCCATTAGTTGAATTTTCTACTACAAAAGATCAATTTTCGACTGAAGAAGATGACTTTCCAACAAAATAATAAAATTTTTAATATACCAATTGAAAATTTCAACAAAATGGTTAATTTTGTGACCAAATAGTTGAATTTTCAACTGAAAACGATAATTTTCGCACTAAAAATGCAATAGTTGAATTTTCTGTTAAAAAAAGTAATTTTTTGAAGAAAAAAAAATTTTTCAGTCAGTTTAATTCAACCAAAAGGGAAAAATTTTTTAAACATTTGTTGAACCCTCAATCAAAAAAAGGAATTTTCAAAAAAAGGATCAGTTTTCTATGCAAAAAGAAGAAATTTGAGCTAAATACTTGAATTTTCAAGCAAATAGGTTAATTTTCAACTTAAAAAGGACAAATTCTACCAAAAATTGAAACGTTAAATTTTCAGATGAAAAAAATTATTCTTAACAAAAAAATTATTTTTTCAATAATTGTTCAAATTGCAACCGAAGAGATGAAACTTTTAAAACAATGATTTTTTAAAGAAGGAGTTTAACTTTTATCCCAATAGTTGAATTTTCAATCAAAAAATATCAATTTGACCAAAAAAGATCAATTTGACCAAAAAAGATTAATTTTTAACAAAATAAATGAATTTTGGAAATATCAATTAATTTTTCAAAAAAATAGTTAAATTATTAAACAAAATAGTAGAATTTCCAAGTTACAAATTTAATTTTTCAAGAAAAGGGCGAATTTTAACAAAAATACATGAAATTTCAACCACATATATGAAGTTTCAATGTATAAACGATGAATTTTCTACCAAAAGTAAAATATTTAAATTTTCAGATGAAGAAATTAATGTTTAACAAAAAAAAAAGGATTTTAAACAAAGTTGTTAAATTTTTAACCAAAGAGGTGAATTTTCAAAAAAATTAATTTTTTAACAAAGTTCGCAGTTCACCTTTTAACCAAATATTTGAATCTTGAACAAAAAAATATGAATTTTTAACCAAAAATGAAACAGTTCCATTTTTAGTTCGGAAAATTAATTCTTATAAAACAAATGAATTATTCACAAAAGTGGTCAAATTTTCAACCCAAGAGATACATTTTAAACGAAAAATGTAATATTTGATAGCTAAAACGTCGAATGTTATTGCAAAAAGTTGGCTTTTAAACTCGAAAAGATAAATTTTCAATAAAAAAGTTAATTTTCAATGGAGAAAGATGAATTTTAAACCTACAATATATCGCGCTTCGCGCTCGATAATGTATTTACCTCGCGCTCCGCCCTCAATCTTTGTACTTCCTTAAGATTTGTACACAGACCTTTTAAAATTAAATGTCGAGGCATCGACAACTGTCATTTGGTGATTGTGAATTCTCTTTTGTTAAAGCTCCTTCTGCCTTCACTAAGTCATTCTCATCACGCATCTCGTACTTCGCACTCGATTTATTCCAAAGTGCGAACTTTTCTACATTGGGTTCTTGGTGATTGTGAATTCTCTTTTTTTAAAGCTCCTTCGGCCTTAACGAACCCATTCTCATCACGTATTTCGTGCTTCGCACTTGATTCATTCCAAAGTGCGAAGTTTCTACATTGGGTTCTTGGTGATTGTGAATTCTCTATTGTTAAAGCTCTTTCGGCCTTAACGGCCACATTCTCATCACGTATCTCGTGCTTCGCACTCGATTTATTCCAAAGTGCGAATTTTTCTACATTTGGTTCTTGGTGATTGTGAATTCTCTTTTTTTAAAGCTCCTTCGGCCTCAAATATCTCATTCTCATCACGTATCTCGTGTTTCGCACTCGATTTATTCGAAAGTGCGAACTTTCCTACATTGTGTTCTTGGTGATTGTGAATTCTCTTTTGTTAAAGCTCCTTGGGCCTTAACGACCACATTCACATCACGTATCTCGTGCTTCGCACTCGATTTATTCGAAAGTGCGAACATTTCTACATTGGGTTCCTGGTGATTGTGAATTCTTTTTTGTGAAAGCTCCTTCAGCCTTAGCGACCACATTCTCATCACGTATCTCGTGCTTCGCACTCGATTTATTCCAAAGTGCGAACTTTTCTACATTGGGTTCTTGGTGATTGTGAATTCTCTTTTCTTAAAGCTCCTTCGGCCTTAACGAACACATTCTCATCACGTATCTCATGCTTCGCACTCGATTTATTCCAAAGTGCGAACTTTTCTACATTGGGTTCAATTCTATTATATCAAATGTATATTATATTTATTTCTGTACCTCGGTCTGGGACTGCTAATTGAGATATTGAAAAATAAAGTACGAATTTTATTTTTCATGATTACTTGAATATTTGTACTTTATTTTGTATTTATTTTTATCCTGAGCTACCCTAAAAATTGTATCATTTCAATAAATTTATTTTATTACAATTCATAATGTGCATCGATATTGAAACAAACGTATTTTTATTCTATAGTTTTTATAATTAAAAAAAATGCGCATCCTATAAAAAAACTAATGTTGTTAATTAACATTTTATTGCACCTTATGTCGTTTTTCCAAAAAATTAATTTATTTATTTTTAATGTTATTTTTTTACGATTTGAACAAAAATATGTATCCTACCAAAACATAATTATTAAAAAATTTGTAGATCTTTTTTGGGTGAACAACTTTTGTCTATTAATTTTTTTTCTCATCTTGTGACGTTTTGCAAAATTTAAAAAAAAATTTCAATATTATTTTTTACGATTGAAACAAAAACTACGCATCCTATCAAAAAGTGAATAATAAAAAATTTGTTGATCCTTGTTGGTTGCACAATTTTTGTCCATTTATCTTTTTTTGTAGCATGTGCCGTTTGTCCAACATTTTATTTTTAATTTTCAATGTTGTTTTTATGAATAAAACAAAGACTACGCGTTCCATAAAAAAATTATTTAAAAAAAAATTATGGATCTTTTTTGGGTGAACAACTTTTGTCAATCAATTTTTTTTCTTACCTTGCGTCATTTTTCCAAATTTTTTTTTTAATGTTGTTTTTCAGGATTAAAGTAGAAACTATCGACCCTATCAAAAAACAAATGAAAACAAATTTGTAGCTCTTCTTTAATTTTTTCTATTTATTTTTTTCTTAGCTTGTGTCGTTTGTACAAAAAAAAATTATTTTTTTTAGTTTTAATGTTATCTTTGATGAATAAAACAAAAACTACGCGTCCTATCAAAAAGTGATTTATGAGAAATTTGTAGATCTCTTTTGGATGCATAATTTTTGTATATTTATTTTTTTTGTATCTTGCATAGTTTGACCGAAAAATGGAATGTTTGATTTTTCATTAATTTTTGTGCGATCAAAAATTGAATTTTCCATCTTTCGAGAAAATTTAAAAAGTTGTTATGATAATCTTTTAGGGCTTTCAAAAATCCAAATTAATTAATTAACCTTTTTATGTAACAAATTACATGATTTGCATATAATTTTATTTAACAAAAGTTACCAAATTTCTTTAATTAATTAATTAAACTTTTTAACTAAAAATTTAACTATTCCATTTTTCGTCGAATTTTTTTTTATAGACATTTAATCTTTTTGGTTTTCTTTTTGTAAATGATTTTTGTTTTACTCAAAATTTGTGTTAAAAACTCGTTTTTTTTTTTCGAAAATTCAATTATTTTGGTAGAAAATGCATATTTTTTAGTTGTAAATTCGACTTTTTTTTTAATTCGTCTTCATGACTTAAAAAATCAACTTTTTGGATGAAGTTTTTCTTCTTTATTGATTGAAAAATCTTTCTTAGTAGAAAATTAACCTGTTCAGTTGAAAATTCCATTCAAAATTAAAATATTATTTCGGAAATTCATGTCTTTTTTAAAAATAATTTTTCTTTGTTAGGAAGTTAGTTTTTTTTATTGAAAATTAATTTTGTTCAACTAAAAATTTAACTATTTCATTTTTCGATAATTTTTTTTAAACACAGTCAATCTTTTTGGCTGAAAATTCATCTGTTTGGTTTCAAATTCAACTATTTTGATGAAAATTCATTTTATTTAGTTGAAAACTGATTTCTCTGAATTAAATTTGAAGTATTTTATTTTCTGTTGGAAATTTGTCTTTTATAGTTGAAAATACATCTATTTTGTTGAAAAAAATTTTTTTATAGTAATATAACCTTCTTGGTTGAAAATTCAACTATTTGGTTGAAAATTCTATTAAAAATTAAAATATTTGGTTTAAAAGTCATGTATTTTGTAAAAAATTGTTCTCTTTAGCAGAAAATTAATCTTCTTAGTTGATATTTAATTTTTTGGTTATAAATTTTCTTTTAATTAAAAATGAATGTTTTTGTTGTTGAAACTTTATCTGTTTGGTTGAAAATTTAATTATTTCGTTCAAAATTTATCTTTTTTAGTTGAAAATTCAACTATTTTTCGAAATTTTTTTATAAAAATTTTTTTTTTTTTGCAGCAATATAACCTTTTTGGTTAAAAATTTGATTAAAAATTAAAATAATTAAATATGAAAATTTATCTTTCTTAGTTGAATGATCTATTTTTTCGAAAATTTACCTATTTTTGGTAGAAAATTCATTTTCTGGGTTGAAAATTTAACTATTTGGTTAAATTTTTTTTTTTGATTGAAGATGCATCATTTTAGTTAAAAGTTCATTTCTTTTGGTGAAAATTTAACCCATTTTAATAAGAATTTTTTTACTAAAAATGAAGCTATTTCATTTTTTCTAGAAAATTGATCTTTTACAGTTAAAAATTAAAATATTTGGTTTAAAAGTCATGTATTTTTTTAAAAATTGTTCTCTTTGGTAGAAAATTAATCTTCTTAGTTGATATTTAATTTTTTGGTTAAAAATTCTTTTTGAATTAAAAATGATTTTTTTTGTTGTTGAAAATTTAATTATTTCGTTGAAAATTTATCTTTTTTAGTTGAAAATTCATCTATTGTTCCAAAAATTTGTCTTTTTTTGGCAGCAATATAACCTTTTTGGTTGAAAATTTTATTAAAAATTAAAATAATTAAATATGAAAATTTATCTTTCTTTATGATCTATTTTTTCGAAAATGTATCTGTTTTTGGTAGAAAATTCATTTTCTAGGTTAAAAATTGAACTATTTGGTTAAATTTTTTTTTAAATGAATTGTTTTACTAAAAATGAAGCTATTTCTTTTTTTCTAGAAAGTTGATCTTTTACAGTTAAAAATACACATATTTCGTTAAAAACTTGTACTTTTTTGGTCGAAAATCCAATTATTTTGGTAGAAAATGCATATTTTTGAGTTGTCAATTCGACTTTTTTTTAAGTTCGTATTCATGACTTAAAAACTCAACTTTTTGGATGAGAAAAATCTTTCTTGGTTGAAAATTCAACTCTTCTCTGGAAAATTCGTATTTATAGGTTTTATTTAACAGTTTTTTATTAAAAATTAAAAACTACTTTTTCTGGAAATAGCAATTATTACATTTTTGGTTCGGAATTAATTTTTTTCATCAAGGATTCATCAAATTGGTTGAAAATTTAACTATTTTGTTGAAAATTCCCTTTTTCTTGGTTGCAAATAATTAATAAATTTTAATAAACTGAAACTCAATTCTTCATTATGATAAAGATTTAATGCATTTCATTTTTAATTCAATATGGTACCTAAAATATTTTTTAAACAAATTTATTCCCCTATTATTCTCCTATTTTAGTGAAAAATTACCCTATTTCCCCTTTTTTGAGAGAATTTCGGTCTGTGAAGTCTTTAATTTAATTTTATTATTATATTATATATATTTATATATTATATTATTATTATTACTTTTTTTTTTCATTTTTTTTCTGTAAGTTTTTTTTTGTCTTATAATAATTACCCCTGAAGTCAAGTACACCAATGACTTTGTTATCAATCTTATCACGAGTGTGAGTTACCAAGTTTTCTGATTGTTTAAAGTTTGCTTTGAAGTCTGGTTGAAACGGAAGCTAATGATAAACCATATCGTCTGGATTCCTGAATGAGTTTCGCAGTCAGTATACAAAAGACAAGGTTTTCTGATACCAACAACCAGTTATACGCTCAAGACCTTCGCTCTGCTAGTAATGAACTCTCGGTACAGAGAGGACGTCGAACCTCAAACGCTATGTACTCGAGAGTCTGGGGAATGCCTTTAATCATCCGGAAGACAGAATTTTTACTATGTAATTTAGTAAACAAGTTAAAAAATTCACATTGATGAATAAAAAAAAAAGTGGCCCATGAGGGGATCGAACCCGCGACCTTCGCGTTATTAGCACGACGCTCTAACCAACTGAGCTAATGGGCCAGATGTTTGACAGTTCTCTAAATAGCAATACAAAGCGAGGGAAATTTTTGTGAGACTTTTATCAAGCTATTTGTGCGATTAAATAACTTTTGAAAGTTTGGATTTGTTTAATTTCCATTTTTGAACGAATAAACAAAAAAATAATCGTTTTTTCTCAAAAAATGCTTTTAAAAATCCTTTTTTTTTAATTCAGAATTCGTGATTAAAATATAATAATAAGTTTTTTTTTAACTGAGAAAATTAATTTTCGAAAGAAAAAAAAGGATTTTCAAGAAAATTCAAGAATTTACAAACAAGTAGTTGAATTTTCAAACAAAGAAAAATTAATTTTTGAACCAAAAAGTTACATTTTCAACTAAAAAACATTAATTTGCAACCAAAGGAAACCGAACTTGAAAAACTCAAATTTTTCACAAACAGAGATGATTTTTCAACTAAAATGACGAATCATTAACAACAAAATTTTTTAACAAAGCAGTTCAAATTTCAGCCAAGTTTTTGTGTTTAAAAAAAAATTATTTTGTACGATAAAAGACGAACTTTAAAAAAAACGTGTATTTTCAACAAAATAGTCTAATTTGCAATTAAAAAAGATCAATTTTCAAGCAAAAGAGATTAATTTTCAACTAAATTGTGAATCTTAAACTAAAATAATAAAAAAGGTGAATTTTCAACAAAAAATGTATTAGTTTAAATTTCAACCAAAAATGACCTATAATTTTTAAAAACAATTGATATTTCAATCCAAAAAGGAAATGCATTTTTAATCCAAAATGAAATTAGATTTTTAGTCAAAAAAATTAATTTTCAACCAAAGAAAAAACGAATTTTTAACCAAAGAGATGAGTTTTGAACTAAAATAGTAATAGTTAGTAATAGTTGATATTTCAACCAAAAAATATTTTAATTTTTAATAAAAAAGATATGAGCTCACAAAAAAAAAATGATTTTTTTGCCAGTAGGAATTATTTTCCACCATAAAAAACAAATTAAAAAAAAATGTGCATTTTCAACAAATTACTGAAATTT